>PISX010018172.1:0-41397 GCA_004024625.1 Mellivora capensis | reverse complement strand
CCTAGTGAAAGCCAACTGCCATGTCCTCAGAAGGTCCTCTGGGGAGGAATGTGGAAAAAAAGTGCTCTGAGGCCTGCCAGAAGCCACATGAATGAGCTTGGAATTAGATTCACCTGGCCCACCTGAACCTGGTGATGACCACTGCCTCACCAACAGCATGATTTCAAGAAACCTTGAACTGGAGGCAACCAACTCAGTCACTCCCAGATTCTGGAGCCACAGCAACTAAAAGACACAATGAACATTTATCCTTTTAAGCTGTTACATTTTGTGATGATTTGTTATATAGCAATAGATAACTAACAGAGGAAGATATCAGATACCCTGTATTTGGAAGAATACCCACAAACACAAGACAGAAACCAGAGAAGGAACTGAGGCTACTAGAATGGTTTAATCATTGAAAGAAGGATGCCATCATGGAAATCAATAGACTTTGAGTCTTCAATCCACACATCATGACTTTCAAAAGTGAGAGAGAGAATCTGGTGATTATGTTGGTCATATGCTCACCCTTAAACAACATAGGATGGTAAAAGAAAGGATCTAGCAAAGATGGCCTTTTTATTCTCCAAAAATGCCTTTGGCTTCTGTTGTGAGAGAGCAGAGCTCCCAGACAAACGAGATACATTCAAATGAGATGGAGGTATTTCTACAAAATAAAACTGACATGCTATCAAAAACAACATGCAAATTGATGTTGGGTGGTCAAGGTACAGTGAATGTCTACTGTCTGAGAAAAAGGAATTCGATATTAAACACATTTTTATGACGACCAATTGAAGATGTACACACACAGTTTAATATGTGAGTCTGAAACTTAATTGAGAGACACCAGAGACTTCGTTGAGAGGCATCAGCACTTAGTATTTGAGTTTAGGTAATTTCATTTGATTATCCATGGAGAGCAGGGTGAATAAAATGTACCTTAAATTGAGGAAGGAATATTATGAAATATTAAGATTACAAAGAAATATAAACATTGTAAAGAAAAAATAAGCTCATAACGATGAATAACAAATAATGGTCAGAGAGATTTGAGGAGAATCAGCAGAATCCTGGGGACCAAAGCTAAAAGATAAGAGCATTTCAAAGAGGAAATGACTGGAAGCATCAATTATATCAGAATATTTCAGTAAAATATGAATGCAAACTGGTACTCACCTCTGGAAGTCAATGTTGATAGATTCTTTTTCCTACAATGAGGAATATCAATGCCCAAATTCCGCTCATAAAAGTTGGTGATCATCTTTGTACTCAGAATCAAGTTCCAAATTTTAAGCGTAGCACTCAAGATTCTCCCATAATCTCCCTATTCAATTTAGTGCATTCAAATATGACTTACCTCCCTGATAAGATTATATTTCCCTTGAAGACAGAGACTATATCTTACTTTTCTATCTACTATAATATCCACCAGTATAATATAGTAAAATATAATAGGTTACCAATTAATCAATCTTGGATAAAAGGGGCTTTATTTGTTCACTCAGTCTATGTAGGAATGTATGCATCGATCTTTCTATTTATCCACCCCTCATCTATTTACCTGTCTGTTTTCTCAAAGCCTAGACTGTTCATAGCTAGCTCAATTGTACTTTAAGTTCTAGGGTTGACACTTAACAAAATCTCCCTCCCTCCTGCATATCTGGTGTACTCAATAAAATAGAATTCCCTATCTCTTCATTCTTCCCCTCATTTTTTACTAATTAGCAAGAGAACAAATTGTATGTAAACATCAAGTTTTGTTGCTTATGGTTATCTGTCTTTTCTTAATAAGTTATCCTTTTTAGTGTAGAAAATGAACAAACAAAAATAAAAACAACTAATTGTCACTGTATGGTGTATGCCTTAAACTTTTATGAACTATAATCTGCACTTCCTTTGAAAAGACAGCTACACTGCTATAACCACAATAGTTTTTGTGTAAGTCCCAATAATTAAGGTGTCCAAAAGTAGGCTTTAATACTTGGACAAAAATAAGAAAGAAAGATGGGACGCCTGGGTGGCTCAGTTGGTTAAGCGGCTGCCTTCGGCTCAGGTCATGATCCCAGCATCCTGGGATCGAGTCCCACATGGGGCTCCTTGCTCGGCGGGGAACCTGCTTCTCCCTCTGCCTTTGCCTGCCACTCTGTCTGCCTCTGCTTGCTCTCTCGCTCTCTCTCTCTCTCTGACAAATAAATAAAATTAAAAAATAAAAAAGAAAGAAAGAAAGAAAGAAAGAAGCCTGAAAAAAAAGCGCTTAATATGTGTTATCTACACCTTTTCCATTTGTTAACTTAAGAAATGTTTCATGTCTACAGATCTGCCAGTCCATGATAACAAAGAAGCAAAGTGTAGGAGGAGCTGCTTGGGAACACACAAGCTTCCAGCTTTTCTCTACTATTTGAGTCACCTGCCTAATAATCACACAAACTTCAGGAAAATATTTCATAAACTTGGCTTGAAAACTAAAACTATTTTCAGTACTTATTTTGTTTGGATATACATTTGGAAGATCTTTTCCCAGGTTAATAGTAATACTGATTTGTTTCAGTGACTCCTGATGTTAATATTTTATAAGGCTTGCATGCAATTTGTGACATGACTTATTTAAAGTTAGCAGGAGAGCAGCCATCCTCCTTTGCCAATTCCAGTTTGCATACTAAATGCAGATTTTCTCATGCAGTACAACACCTGCATAAATTTGAAAAATTGAGAATCATGAAAATGGTATTTCAATAGCAGTTCAGTTCAGCAAAGGGACAAAATTTGCCATGCAGTCTAACACCGTGAACAAGGTTAATGCCTTGTGGAAATTGCATTTCCCTGAGATTTTGCTGTTGTTGATGATGATTTTACTTAAATACATGTGTAATCCTTCTATTCCACATATTTTTGTCAGATGGATATCAAAATACTGCTAAAGTATGACTATCGTGAAAAAGGATACTATAGCTCCAGCAAAAATAAGTCACAAGGCACACATAAACACCACACATACTGAGTGGGAGTGAGTCAACAATTCTCTTTAAATAATGAGAATAAATAATGAGAATCTTATGCAATCTTACTTTACTGAAGGAATAAATACTTGTTAGTTTTTAAATTTCCTTTATCTATTCCCAAATTCAAAGGTAATGGCAACTTTGACAAACCAAAAAAAAAAAAAAATTTTACCCGAATTACACAGCAAATTCTCATTTTGTGTACTTTCATTTTAACCTAGGAAAACTGTCCCATTTCAGTAGACACACACACATACACACACACACACACACACACACACACACAAAGAGGGAGAGAACACAACAATCTGTCTCTTGTTATCAAGTCATCATGTTATGGATCATTATGAATTTAGTATAGCAGAGTTTTCTAAAATTTGATGCTTTAAAGAATTTGAAATGTGGGGAAGCCTGGGTGGCTCAGTTGGTTAAGCAGCTGCCTTCGGCTCGGGTCATGATCCCAGAGTCCTGGGATCGAGTCCCACATCCGGCTCCATGCTCGGCGGGGAGCCTGCTTCTCCCTCTGCCTCTGCCTGCCACTCTGTCTGCCTGTGCTCGCTCTCTCTCTCTCCCTCTCTCTCTGACAAATAAATAAATTTTAAAAAAAATTTAAAAAAAGAATTTGAAATGTGTAATCAATCAAAAAAGTTTGTTTTTTAGAAATGAATTCTTTTAGTTCATTTAGAAATGAACTCAGCCAAGTACTATACACATTTTCCCCATACCTCTCTCTGTCTCTCTGTCTCTCTTACAAACACATACAAAAACAAAAACAGGCACACACACAATTTTTTTACCATAAATAATCAAAGCAAATTACTAAATGACTCTAAAGATCTTAATAATTCTTAGCACATAAAATAACAAATATCAGCAGAAAAATCTTATGAGGAAACTCTAGGATACCAAACCAGGTGAACTTGTTCAATAAAAATTTGTAAAGTTTCTGTTTTGTTTCATTGAAGTGAAGATGTTAGTATGGTGTATTTAGCTCACAAATGGAAATTTCCATGTATATGAAATTACAAAAGTAATTAATGTAATTGTTTTCAGTTCTTATTTTCAAAATTAGTTTTTTAAGTCTCAGGTTAAAAATCAGCTGAAAGCATCAGTTTTCAAAGGAAAAGTCAATATTCTTTAAGAGTCTATAACACTGCAGTTTCCCAGTAATGGATGGAAATATCTTTCTCTTCAGTGTGGTAACTACCAAAGATGACAAAAGCAAAGTCTACATTTTTGCCACTCCTAGATTCATTTTGATTAAACAGTTATTTAAATCTTTATAAATTTCTTTGGAAATATTTTAGAACTGAATTCAAATCTCTTTGTTGTGTTTTAAAAATGAATATATATTATATTATTGTATTTTATTATATTGCTATTATATATTATTACTAAATACATACATCAGTAGTAAATGAGCCTTTATTTGAGGGTTTAAATTTCCTATAAAATATTGTTTAAGGAATTTTGTACCATTTTTAAAAACTTATTTGGGTTTTTTGTTTGTTCGTTTGGGATTTTTCCTTGCTTATTTATTTATTTATTGGCCATAATTTTTACACATTAGAATGGTATTAGATTTTATTCTAAAAAATTTTATTTGGTTACTGTGATCTAGGCAGTATGAGAAGATGATGACACATTTCCCACATTCAACCAACTAATAAAGTCATAACTTATCTATATTATCCATAGATAAACTTTATTTAAGATTCATTTATTTATTTACTTGAGAGAAAGAGACAGAGTGGGGAGATAGAGGGAGAGCGTGAGAGAAAATCTTAAGCTGACTCCCTGCTGAGCACAGAGACCAATGTCAGGCTTGATTTCATGACCTTGAGATAAAATTATGGATAACCTTGCAGCTCCCCCTGCTTGTGCTCTCCCTCTCTCTCCTTCTCTGTCAAATAAATAAATAAATAAAATCTTTAAAAAAAATAAATAAAGTTGTGGATAAATCTTATTAACAGTGCAAAATTAAATAATATAGCATTCTAGTCAGTAAATGCATTGTTGCAATAAAAGTGTACTTCTCTATATAGCTTCTTATCCTAGTTATATAAAGAAAACATAAAATAAAATTTTTAAATTATAGGTTGATAGAGATGGAGAGATAGGTGGAGAGAGAATATTTTGGTTTAGAAGTACTAAGAGATATGAAAGTTAATCATAACCATCTTAGAAAATCATTTTTCTTTGGCTTTTTCCTGAGTCAGACTTTATGGGAATAGAAAAATCATCAAGGTACATTGCTTACCTCAAGAAATTCAGTCTTATTTTCATGTTCCCTATTTTCCTATCCTTCTCTTGTAATCCTACCCTTCTCTTACTTACTAACACTTTCACTCCCTTTCTTGCCACCCCCCCCACACACAGTCATATAGGTGACATTGTACGATCCTTCTAGAGCAAAGTTGATTGCATCAAGCAAGTCCAAGTCAATTCTTTCATAGTGGTCTCTTTCAATTCTAATTGAAATTAGAATTGGTAATTCATTTATAAGAATGAAAAGATGTTTTAGTCAATGCCTCTTCTCCAATGTATAGTTCCAAAATGCACTTATTTCAGGAATGAATTATTCATCCATGCACTTATTCAATTCAGAAACATTTATAAGCCATTTCATATATATTACATACTCCATTATGAATTAAAAAATGAAAGAAACTGAGACTCTGAAGTAGAGACAATTAAGCAAACAAATAAAAGAGAAAAATATTAGAAAATCAGTGTAAGAAAATAGAAGAAGACAGAGAGGAGGATATGCCAACTATTTCTGCAGTTTGACAAGAAAGCGTCTATGATAATATCAAAATTGAGTTGATTATTTTAGGTCAAGTGAGATTTTACCAGATGGAACCTGGAATTGAGGATGTAGGAGTGGCCACATCTACCAGAGAAAATATCATATGACAAAGTGTAAGAAAGAGAGAGAGGAATAATAATCCTGTAGATTTGAAGTATAAAAGTAAAGAGTCCAGATCAGGGAGAGACTTATGTTTTAACAGTAAGATATTTAATCTTTGACAATCAGGAAGTACTGAAAAATGAAGTATGGAAATGTCACTCTTAATTTTAGTTTCATATTTTAAATTTTACTTGTTGGAATGAACACTTGTAATTTCATGTTTGTAGTTAGCGTCCTTATACTTCCTAAATGTTGTAGGAACTACATTTAGAGTCAGATAAGACTGGTATTCCTTCTGAGTGTTCTGTATAAGTGCTGAGTTGGTTCTGTCTTCTAATCTGCTATACTGGATTGTGATTTTCTGCTTATAGTCCTATAACACTCATGCTTCAAGGATAATGGCCATATTTCTGATTACCTAGGTGGCCCCTAACATTTCAAATAAAATAAAATTATAACAATTATTTGGTTGAATAGATGAATGGATGATTCACTCTCCTCTACCCCTGCTCCTGGGAAGTACTTGCTCTTTTCCCATTTTCTTCTATCTCAGTAAATGTCACCACAATCCATCCAATTACTCAGGACATTTACCTGTGAATTTTCGTTATTCTACTCTCACACAACCCACATTAATCCATGAGAAAATTCTCTCAGTTCTCTCTTTAAATTAGATCATTATTTGACAATTTTTCACATGGTCAATCATGGTCTGAACTATTCTAATATCTGCTGACTTATTTCTCCGATTTCTATTTTATAGTTTCAATAGAGTGGCAATAGTTATTTTCTAGCAAAGATATAAATCAGATCATGTCACTCCTGTGCTCAAAATGGTTTCTGGTTCAACATCTGCCTAAGATAAAGAAAGCAGGAAAGAACATCACACCCACTTAAACAACAATAAAAACCCAGATAAACTAAAATGTTAGAGATTTTTTAAATTAATTTATTTATTTTTCTTTTCAGCGCAACAGTATTAATTGTTTTTGCACCACACCCAGTGCTCCATGCAATACGTGCCCTCCCTAAAACCCACCACCAGGCTCCCCTAACCTCCCACCCACCGCCCCTTCAAAACCCCTCAGGTTGTTTTTTCAGAGTCCATAGTCTCTCATGGTTCACCTACCCTTCCAATTTCCCTCAACTCCCTTCTCCTCTCCATCTCCCCATGTCCTCCATGTTATTTGTTATGCTCCACAAATAAGTGAAACCATATGATAATTGACTCTCTCTGCTTGACTTATTTCACTCAGCGTAATCTCTTCCAGTCCAGTCCATGTTGCTACAAAAGTTGGGTATTCATCCTTTCTGATGGAGGCATAATACTCCCTAGTGTATATAGACCACATCTTCCTTATCCATTCGTCCGTGGAAGGGCATCTTGGTTCTTTCCACAGTTTGGCGACCGTGGCCATTGCTGCTATAAACATTGGGGTACAGGTGGCCCTTCTTTTCACTACATCTGTATCTTTGGGGTAAATACCCAGTAGTGCAATTGCAGGATCATAGGGAAGTTCTATTTTTAATTTCTTGAGGAATCTCCACACTGTTCTCCAAAGTGTCTGCACCAACTTGCATTGCCACCAACTGTGTAAGAGGGTTCCCCTTTCTCCACATCCTCTCCAACACACGTTGTTTCCTGTCTTGCTAATTTTGGCCATTCTAACTGGTGTGAGGTGGTATCTCAATATAGTTTTAATTTGAATCTCCCTGATGGCTAGTGATGATGAACATTTTTTCATGTGTCTGATAGCCATTTGTAAGTCTTCATTGGAGAAGTGTCTGTTCATATCTTCTGCCCATTTTGATATGATTATCTGTTCTGTGTGTGTTCAGTTTGAGAAGTTCTTTATAGATCCTGGATATCAACCTTTTGTCTGTACTGTCATTTGCAAATATGTTCTCCCATTCCGTGGGTTGCCTCTTTGTTTTGTTGACTGTTTCCTTTGCTGTGCAGAAGCTTTTGATCTTGATGAAATCCCAAAAGTTCATTTTCGCTTTTGTTTCCTTTGCCTTTGGGGACATATCTTGAAAGAAGTTGCTGTGGCTGATATCGAAGAAGTTACTGCCTATGTTCTCCTCTAGGATTCTGATGGATTCCTGTCTCACTTTGAGGGCTTTTATCCATTTCGAGTTTATCTTTGTGTATGGTGTAAGAAAATGGTCAAGTTTCATTCTTCTACAAATAGCTGTCCAATTTTCCCAGCAACATTTATTGAAGAGGCTGGCTTTTTTCCATTGTATATTTTTTCCTGCTTTGTCGAAGATTATTTGACCATAGAGTTGAGGGTCTATATCTGGGCTCCCTACTCTGTTCCACTGGTCTATTTGTCTGTTTTTATGCCAGTCCCATGCTGTCCTGGTGATCACAGCTTTGTAGTAAAGCTTGAAATCAGGTAACGTGATGCCGCCAGTTTTATTTTTGTTTTTCAACATTTCCTTAGCGATTCAGGGTCTCTTCTGATTCCATACAAGTTTTAGGATTATTTGCTCCAGCTCTTTGAAAAATACTGGTGGAATTTTGATCTGAATGGCATTAAAAGTATAGAATGCTCTAGGCAATATAGACATTTTAATAATGATTATTCTTTTGATCCAAGAGCATGGAATGGTCTTCCATATTTTTGTGTCTTCTTCAATTTCTTTCATGAGTGTTCTGTAGTTCCTCGAGTACAGATCCTTTACCTCTTTGGTTAGGTTTATTCCCAGGTATCTTATGGTTCTTGGTGCTATAGTAAATGGAATCGATTCTCTAATTTCCCTTTCTGTAACTAAAGACCACCTTGCTTAAGAATGCTTGGATCAACCAGGAGATCAAAGAAGAACTTAAACAATTCATGGAAACCAATGAGAATCAAGACAAGTCGGTCCAAAACCTATGGGATAGAGCAAAGGCTGTCCTAAGGGGGAAATATATAGCCATCCAAGCCTCCCTCAAATAAATTGAAAAATCCAGAACACACCAGCTGTCTCTATACCTTAAAGAACTGGAAAATCAACAACAAATCAAACCAACTCCACACATAAGAAGGGAAATAATCAAGATTAGAGCAGAGATCAACGAGGTAGAAACTAGAGATACAGTAGAACATATCAATGAAACTAGAAGCTGGTTTTTTGAAAGAATCAATAAGATTGATAAACCATTGGCAACACTAATCCAAAAGAAAAGAGAGAAAGCTCAAATTAATAAAATTATGAATGAAAACGGAGAGATCACAACTAACACCAAGGAAGTAGAAACAATCATCAGAAATTATTATCAACAGTTATATGCGAATAAGATAAACAATCTAGATGAAATGGATGCATTCCTGGAAAACTATAAACTCCCAAAATTGAACCAGGAAGAAATTGACAACCTGAATAGACCGATATCTAGTAACGAGTATGAAGCAGTGATCAAAAACCTCCCAAAACACAAGAGCCCAGGACCTGATGGATTCCCTGGTGAATTCTACCAAACTTTCAAAGAAGAAATAACACCTATTGTCCTGAAGCTGTTTCAAAAAATTGAAGCAGAAGGAAAACTTCCAGACTCTTTTTATGAAGCCAGCATTAGCCTGATCCCCAAACCAGGCGAAGACCACACCATAAAGGAGAATTTCAGACCAATATCACTGATGAATATGGATGCTAAGATTCTCAACAAGATCCTAGCAAACAGGATCCAACAGCACATTAAAAAGATTATCCACCATGATCAGGTGGGATTCATCCCTGGGTTACAAGGATGGTTCAACATTCGCAAATCAATCAATGTGATAGAACAAATCAATAAGAGAAGAGAGAAGAACCACATCGTCCTCTCAATTGATGCAGAAAAAGCATTTGACAAAATCCAGCATCCATTCCTGATTAAAACACTTCAAAGTATAGGGATAGAGGGAACATTCCTGAACTTCATAAAATCTATCTATGAAAGACCCACAGCAAACATCATCCTCAATGGGAAGAAGCTCATAGCCTTCCCGTTGAGATCAGGAACACGACAAGGAGGCCCACTCTCATCACTCTTGTTCAACATAGTATTAGAAGTCCTAGCAACAGCAATCAGACAACAAACAGAAATAAAAGGTATCCAAATTGGCAATGAAGAAGTCAAACTCTCTCTCTTCGCAGATGACATGATTCTTTATATGGAAAACCAAAAAGACTCCACCCCCAAACTACTAGAACTCATACAGCAATTCAGTAATGTGGCAGGATACAAAGTCAATGTACAGAAATTAGTGGCTTTCTTATACTCTAACAATGAAAATGTTAGAGATTTTTGTGAGCCAGTTACTATTGTTCTACACAGAAAGCTTAAGATTCAATCACAAAACATGAAAATAATGAAAGAAGACAGAAAAAATATTACCAATAGACAAAGCAATCAACAGGACCAGACCCAGAGATGACCCCTATGGAGGAATTCTCAGAGATAATTTTTTTAAAGATATTATTCACTTATTTCAGAGAGAGAGAGAGAGAGAAAGTGAAAAAACATGGAGGGAGAAAGAGAGAGACAGAAAAATCTCAAGTGGACTCGGAGCCCAGCAGCTGATCCAGCTTGATCCCTGTACCCTGAGATTATGACTTGGGCTGAAACCAAGAGTCAGATGCTTAATGGACTAAGCCACCAGGCAGCCCATCCCAGAGAGATAACTTATAATAGCTATGATTAGTATGGTAAACTGCCTAGTAGAGCATGGAAAAATAGATGGGGAATTTCAACAGAAATAAGAGCACTGTTAAAAAAAACACTGAGATGAAAACATGCAAGGTAAAACAAAACAAAACAAAACAAAACAAAAAACAAATGAAACACAAAATCGTTACTGAAGATAGAACTGTGAGACAAGGATACGTAACGTACTCTAACACGCATGTAATTCACATTCCAGATAGAAATGACAGAGAGGGAATGGGCCAGAAGAATATGATGCCAGACAAAAAAGTACATTAAAACACACAAAAAATGAAGGGCTCTGGAAGTTGTTTTAATATAGGCAAATATACAAGTACTTTTTTTTTTCCTTTCGGTTAAATGACTTTAAAGCACAAGTTCTCAATCAAGAACAATTTTATTTCTCAGGGCACATTTGGCAATTTCTGGAGCCATTTTTTTTTTATTTTTACTTTATGCCTAGGTGAATCTAGTAGGTAGAGACCAGAGATTCCACTAACATATTGTAAAGGGGACCATTCTAATAACAAAGATTTTACCTGATCCAAAACGTTAACAGTGCCAATACTAAGAAACTCTGTTAAAAGATATTTGATGTTCTAAAGAATAATGATAGCAATGTTCTGTGGCACAGGTAAAATTTAAAAAGAGTAAGTATAGTAGCCCAAAAAATGGGAGTGAGATTAGAAGCATACAACTTTAAGTTCATTACAGGTAAACTAGTATAATATTAATTGAAGAAAGTCTGTGCTATATTAAAGATGATACTGTAAACCCTAAGATAATCACTATTTTTATTTTACAAAGGTACAAATAATAAAGTAATAGTAGAGGTAAATGAAATAAAAGAAACACACAAAATTAAATGACAGTCAAGCAGATAAAGAAAAATAAGATTGGGATAAGGAAAGAAGAACAGAATAAGTAAGAACAAGGTGATAGATTTCACTTGACCATATCAATATTATATTAAATCATATAAAAATATAATATAAATAATATATTGATATAATTATTATACTATAATTTATAACATCATATAAATTATATAAAATTGATAATCCTCTAGCTTAACTGGTGAAGAGAAAGAAAGAATATACAATTACTGGTATCAGGAAGGAAAGAGTAGCCATTATCACAGATCATGAAGACATTAAAAATATAGCAATAGACTATTAGAGTAATTTTATGCCCCTAAATCTGACAGCTGAGATGGAATGGCAAATTAACTGAAAGACACAAAGTACTCAAGAGGACATTCAAGAAGAAAGGGTGTGCCGAGTAGTCCTAATTTGATTTTAGAAATTGAATTTAATTATTTAGAATATTTCTTACAAAGACAAATCCAGGCCCAGATGATGTCACTGGCATATCCCACCAATTTTAAAAAGATATAACATAAATTCTAGAAAAAACTCTTTCAGAAAATAGAAGCAAAGGGACCACTGTTTTTATGAGGCCGTAATTATCCTAATTTAAAAAACCAAAGGATTCGGGACGCCTGGGTGGCGCAGTTGGTTAAGCAGCTGCCTTCGGCTCAGGTCATGATCCCAGCGTCCTGGGATCGAGTCCCACTTTGGGCTCCTTGCTCGGCGGGGAGCCTGCTTCTCCCTCTGCCTCTGCCTGCCACTCTGTCTGCCTGTGCTCGCTCGCTCTCTCTCCCTCTCTCTCTCTGACATATAAATAAATAAAAAATAAAATCTTTAAAAAAAAAAACAAAACAAAAAACAAAAACAACCAAAGGATTCTACCAAAACATACAGATATCACTATATCTAATGATAAAAGATGAAGTCCTTCCCTACAAAGATCAGGAACACAGCAAAAATGTCCATTTTTACCTCTTCTATTTAAAATTGTGTAGTACAAAAAACTGATGAAAGAAAGCAAATAGTATCTAAATAAAACATGGTTTTGGATTGAAAGATTCAATATTGTTGAGATGGCAGTTCTAAAGAGGTAATGCAAATCTAATAAAATGGCAACAGGTTTCCTTTTTTTCATTTATTTGTTTTGTTCTTTGTTTTTAGAAATCAACAAATGAATTCAAATTTTATTCAGAAAAGTAAAGGAACCATAATAAGCAAAACAAATTTGGAAAGGATAAATATTAATAATATTTCTTCCAGAGACTTTGGTAAGAAAATAAAATAACAAGCCACTGCCTAGAAGAATATTTGCAAAACACTTATCTCATCATGGGCCTATATCCAAAGTATATAAATTATTCTCAAAACTCAGTAATAAGACACAAAATGACCCAATTTAAAATGTGTGAAAGAGTTAAACAGACAATTGATATAAAAGAAGATATATGAATAGCAAATAAATCCATGAAGAGAAGTTCAACACCATTAGCTTGTAGGAAATTGTGAAGTAAAATTACAATGAGTTAATACTATACTTGGAAGTGCACAAAGAGCTTGTCCGATGGTTTCTTCTAGAAATTTTAGAATGTCGGCTTTTAAATTTATGATCCATTTGAGTTAATTATTTTATATAATATATAATTTATAAGTTTTTGTTTGGGGTTTGGTTTTGGTTTCTTGCCTACGATATCACCTTGTCCCAGTTCCACCTGTTGAAAAGAATATTCTTTCTCCATTTTGCAAAATGGTTGAGTTTATTTTATTTTATTTTTTTAAGATTTTATTTACTTATTTGACAAACAGAGATCACAAGTAGGCAGAGAGGCAGGCAGAGGGAGAGGGGGAAGCAGGCTCCCTGCTGAGCTGAGAGCCTGATATGGGGCTAGATCCCAGGACCTCAAGATTATGACCTGAGATGAAGGCAGAGACTTAACCCACTGAGCCACCCAGGGACCCCAAAATGGTTGAGTTTATATGTGTGGATCTCTTCCTAGAATCTTTACTCTGTTCCATTGATCTAAGTTTCAGTCTTTTTTTTTTTAATTTTTTTTAATTTATTTATTTGTCAGAGAGAGAGGGAGAGAGAGCGAGTGAGCGAGCACAGGCAAACAGAGTGGAAGGCAGAGGCAGAGGGAGAAGCAGGCTCCCTGCCGAGCAAGGAACCCGATGTGGGACTCGATCCCAGGACGCTGGGATCATGACCTGAGCCGAAGGCAGCCGCTTAACCAACTGAGCCACCCAGGCGTCCCTAAGTTTCAGTCTTTTTGTTAACACCACACTCTCCTGATTATAGCAGCTTTGTAAGTGTTGGAATCAATTAATGTGAGTCCTTCAACTTTGTTTTAAAATTTTATTTATTTTTATCTCTTATACAAAAATATAAAATCCATGATTACTAAGTCAGATATAGTCTACTTTTGTCCATTTTGTCACTCTATTTTTTTTTTCTTGTCACTAGAAAAATACTAGGCAAATGTCAGAAGCTCAGAGATCTGTTGAATGAATGGTAACACATGAAAAGTCTTTATTAATCGGCATCACCTTAGGAATGAAGATTCTTATTATCATTGCAATTTGTTAGGTATATAAAGAGTCTAAAATTTCTTAAACTTCTGAGATTTTGCACTGGATGTTCTGAAGCTTTTGTTTATTCATTTTTTACAGGATTCTTTTAGCAGTCCTTATGACACCTTTGGTTCCCTTCTCAGAATATTTTTAAATTCCTAAACTATAATATTAAGAATAAATAGGAACACAGATATATTGAAATGAGTCTAAAATAATTTTTAAATTGCAAGGTTTAGGGACTCCTGGGTGGCTCAGTGGGTTAAACCTCTGCCTTCAGCTCAGGTCCTGATCTCAGGGTCCTGGGATGGAGCTCTGCATCAGGCTCTCTGCTCAGCAAGGAGCCTGCTTCCTCCTCTCTCTCCCTGTCTGCCTCTCTGCCTACTTGTGATCTCTGTCTATCAAAAAAATAAATATAATCTTAAAAAAATAAAAATAAAAAAGATTTTATTTATTTATTTGACAGAGAGCGAGCAAGCATGGGCTTAAATGAGGGGTGCCTGTGAGGCTTAGTGGGTTAAAGCCTCTGTCTTCAGCTCAGGTCATGATCCCAGGGTCCTGTGATGGAGCCCTGCATCAGGCTCTCTGCTCAGCAGGGAGATTGCTTCCCCACCTCCCCGCCCCCTTTGCCTGCCTCTCTGCCTACTTGTGATCTCTGTCTGTCAAGTAAATAAATAAAATCTTTAAAAAAATTGTAAGGTTAATTAATTAGTACCTCATTATTAAATATATTAACATGCTTTAGCAGAAAGATTCTAATAATTATAATTATAAATTAGCAGTAACTAAAAAATAAAGTATATATACAATATCTCTAATGGGATAGGAATAGAAAAAATATGTATGATTTCTTTTGCTAGCAAAGTACTGAAAATACTGCTAATTTTTGCTATCCATGCTTATAATTGAAAAAAAAGTGTGAAATATCACTTGGGGACTAGTGAAAACAAATATGTAATCCCTCCCCTACATCTAAGTTCATGGATTCCTTATTTTCTAACCGTGCAGCTCTTGAACAACTGAAGACACCAAATTAAGAAACTCTCCTTAAAAGACTTTTCTTCCAAATGCTACTCACTTTTAGTGGTAGAGAATAGTCTGTAAAAATTTAGTCAGCAACAACGAAACAAATGAGCAAACAAACCAGAAACAAAATCATAAATATAGAGAATAAATTGGTAGTTGCCACAGGGGTGGGGGCTGGGAGAGGAGAATAGGTACAATAGGTACAATAGAATTAAAAGGTACAAACTGCTATTTATAAAACAAATAAGTCACAAGGATGAAAAGTGCAATGTAGGGGATATAGCCCATAACATTGTAATAATGTTTTATAATGACAGATGATAACTATATTTATTGTGGTAAGCATAACATTATGTTTAGAATTGTCAAAATCACTGTGATGTACACCTAAAACTAATACAACATTTTATGTTACCTCTATTTCAAATAAAATTTTTTTTTAAAAAGTCAGCAACAATGACTAAATGATCTTACTGAGTATATTTATATCTCTCTACCTCTCTATTTCTCTCTTTATATCCATGTAACGCTCTACAGGAATTTTTCAAAAGAACACAAATTAACAAAAATAAAATTTATAGAAAATTTTCTTACCGTGAGTGAATCAAAGAGAGTTTTCTGCTTCTACAAAATGATGTTTGCTTTTAAAATAGGTATCTTGGGACCCTTAGCTATTTCACAGAAAAAAGATCTGAAACAGTCTAGTGCTCAGGTTCCTCAAGTTGGTTGCAAAATAGTTCTCTTGAAAGCATCTGATAGAATGCAGAGATAAAGAGCCAAAGGTAAGGGGAAGGTATGCCAAAAGAGTCTATAGAATTGAAAGTATATGCAGAGAAGTGCCCCATAGGTAATTGATAAAAACTAGAGATATAATCCACCGAGATAAGAAACTACCAAACATAAAAGAATAAAAAATTTCTGCTGGGAAATACTGAGTTAATCCATCAACTTGATTTTTTTTATGCCTTTTCTATTTCACTTTCCTTCACTGAAGTCTTTATTTTGACAATGTAGAAAGGTTTACACAAACAGCGTGTAATGGAAAAAGTATACTAATCCCAACATTCATTTTCTAGGACAAGTTTACTTGTTACAAAGAAGGCAGAAAGTTAGCAATTTTTAGAACATTTGGACTAACCATAAGCAAACAGGCCTTTACAAAAACATTGTAGAAAGTTAATTTGTTTGGTTAGTTGAATGGAATCTGATTATTACTGGGAAGAAAGTAGAGGTTACAATAAACAGCCAAAATGCATTTCTGCTTCCCACCCCTACGTAAGGCTCCGTACAGGTGAAAACTCTTGTTTTAATAACAATGTGTACACTAAAACCACTTTCCTACTTACACAGAATGGGTTATAGAGTTGTTAGGGAAGGAATAGGTATTTGATGATGCAAATATTTACCAGATATTTTACTTGGTATAAACAAATGTGTCCTAAGTCATATTACCTTTAGGATCATAGGGAAGACACTATAAGCAGTTTACCCCAATTTCTTGGATCACTAGGCATCACCCACAAAAAAAAAAAAAAAGTCTCAGGTCACTACTCTTGCTTGTGAGTCTAGAAATCCCCAAAGAAGTACAACAAAAATCTAATTTACTACCTGGTTGCCTCTACTTCTCTGAAGTTTCCCCTTACCGCCCATTGCCTTTCTGTCTATGTCACTTCTGCTCTGCATGAATCCACCTTCAGTGAGGACCTCACTTCTGTTATGCATGAACTCATCTGCAGTAGACCGCTCCGTGAACCATGCTTTCCTTGAGCAGACTTGGGTATTGCTTGACCTTGACAACCTTAGGGAAACTATTCCCTCTGCAGTCACAACTCTTGAGTTCTTCATTATCTCTGCCTGTTTCTATGCTCCAGAGTTTCACATCTCTCTCTGGAAGACAGGAAAATATATTCCCTTCAACGTATATGAACTTTTTATTAAAAAAATATTTTATTTATTTATTTGACAGAGAGAGAGAGAAGAGAGAACACAAGAAGGGGTGCTGCAGGTAGAAGGAGAGGGAGAATCAGGCAGCTCCCTGATATGGGAAACTCAATCCCAGGACTCTGGGATCATACCTGAGTGGCTGGCAAATGCTCAACTGACTGAGCCACCCGGGTGCCCCATATATGACTTTCGTAAAAAGAGATTACAGAGCAGAATTGTTTGCCGCCTCCACCCTTTCCCTGGTGATACAGTCTTTTTATCTTATCACGTAGTCTTCTCGTTCCCAAGATGCCAGAAGTTAGAATGTTGACATGTTAATGAAGAGCCTTGCATTCTACCCAAAATGACTGCTTCATTCTACCAGGTAGACCCTCTGCTCAGTCTGGGCCCCAGACCAGGGTCTTTTTTCATTAGTGATTTTTTTTTTTCCTAAGGTATCTCATGATCTTTTCCTATAATCTGTGTTTTACAACATTCTATAATCACCATTCTGTCAGATGGGATTTGTGTCTTCTCCTATATTCCAAGGACATCTGTAACTTTAAATCTGAGGAAATAGATAAAAGTTTATAAAAATATTAAGCATTTGATAATAATTAAGGAATTTGTGCTTGCCCAGAAAATCATTTGCTAATCCTTAGCAGTCCTATCCCATCGACCAGTGTGGCCAGCTTATCCCAAACTCAACGAAAGCTCAGAAAGGGCAACATGGTACACAGCCCCCTTGCACATATATCATCCCCCTAATGCTCACTATAAGTTAGTCATGTTTAGAATTACTGATTTATATTTTATAATAAGTCAGGATAAACTGAAGTCACATAGGAAATAGCAAAGTTGGAGTAAAACAGGTATCTCTAAACCCCCAAACAGATATATCACTACTCAAATTGTCCTTGGAGTTATCATAACAACTGACAGACTATCAAGACCGATACAGTGTGGCATATCCTTTTTCCTCTGTAGCCCCAGCAGGTGGACAAACTCTATCAAACGAACTCAAGTCTGAGAGATTTCTTTCCTGTGTGAAAATCAACAGCTCTTAATTTTGGAAACTGAGAAGGAAATATAACCTTCCTTATTCCTCTTACCTCTTAGACAAACTGTTCAAACTCTTTTCAGGATGTTGTGGGAAACAAGGTAGATGGTTAGATCATAGTCTCTCAAGTCTACCATCAACCCCTCTCCAAATCCCACATTTATTGCTGACTGACTGTGTCATTTGAGATCAAGTATTTAACATCTTTGCCTACATTTCCTTATCTGAAAATGGGGATCACAATAGTGAGTAATTTTTTATTTAATTTTTCATTTATTTAATTTAATTATTTAAATAAAATTAATTTTATTTAATGTGATTTAATGTATTTAATTTTGAAAGTTAAGTGAGATATCACCTAAAGCAGACACTCAAGAAATAATAGCTATCTTACATTTGAAAAAATACATAATGCATTGGTTAAGTCAGAAAGTAAAAAAAAAAAAGAGGCTGAAGAGTGTGTGTTTTAACTCCAGATATGTTTATTAAGTCATTATGGAAACAATGATCACAAACTGTGATTGATCCCTAGCTTTAATGAGTTAATACTATTTTTCTAGTACTGTTATTACTTACAACTATAGACGAAGATGTTTGAGGACAGAAGAGAAAGTAATTTATAGTTGCTTGTGAGTGAGCGGTTAGACGGGCTAGGAAAATAGGGCTGGATTGAAGGCCGGCATTAAGAGGTCACATGCTGTTAGAAGTCCTGAATTTAAAGTCAGATCAGCCAGCAAGGCTTTTTATTCTTTTTCAGCCACATTCAGCTGCATGCTTATAGTTATCATAAAGAATAGAATTGAACCAAAGTAGACCTTTTACTATCAGGGAGCAAAGAATGGAGAGACCAGGTGCATCAGTTAAATAAGCGAGGTCATGCTGTTGAAAATAAAATAAATCTGACACAGCAGCTTAAAATATCCAGTTAAAAAAATCCATGTTTATTTCTTTCTCTTGTTTTGGTTCCATCATTGTCAAGTTGATTAGTTATATTCATGGAGGGCTGAACTTGATAGTTTCAAGGGTCACTCAGGACTCATTGACCAGAGCTAAGCCAAAGGCTCCACCTAATGGCAAGGTGACCAGAAAATGAAATCCTACCTGAAGAGGAGAAAGAAAATCAGAGTGGTAACGGCACTGACGTTTGTCACACTTTACAAATGGAGGGATCATCAGTATACGTGTTGCTATTAAAAAAAAAACAAAAAACAAAAAACAACCACTACCACCACCAACAACAACTATGATAGGATCTGTAGAGGAGTAAGGTTCAGCTAGAGAAGAGTTAAAGAAACAAAGGGTAAGTGATCACAGAATCTATAAATAAAAGTTTTTTAAAGAGATGGAGGGCAAGTAATGAAATCTAATAAATGTTTTAAGGGAAAAAAAGGTGGTTTAAGGCAGAGATGAAGAAGTGGGTTCAGTCTGAGAAAACGAGGAGTAAGAAAGATAATTGTCCATTTTCCTGTTCAGTTTATGAGAACTACAGGTAAAAGATCTTAGGTTAAAGCCAGATATCATCTGAACCAAAAAGGCAAGTAAAATGATGAAGGAAGAGTTTGCGTTTAGAAAAGTTTTAACTGCTAAAGGATCATGTGATTTAGAGGACACAATGGCAGGATTTCAGAAACTGGGGAGAACATCAGACAGAGTCAGATGAAGCAATGTGCAGATCCATATAGGGATGTGTTTCCGGGGGATGAGGCATGACTGTGGATTTCTGGGCATCTTATGATGCTTGATGAACAAAGAAAAAGCGCATAATGAGATTTATGTCTATGTTCTCCAAGGCTGATTGTAGTGGTGATATTTTGGAGAGAGAAGAAAGAGACTCCAGGAGCACTTGTTGGCTCCATCTATATCTGTAACATCTTCACCACTGGAAGTGTTGAAGAAGTCAACGGAGCCATAGGGTCGTACTGACAACTGCTTAAAAGACTTGCACGGTAGCAGCAACAAATTCAGACAGTAAAAATCCTAGAATGCATTTAGTGTTCCCATGTAAAGTAGCCTTTCAGTTTACTAGGAAATCTGATCTGAGTTTAATTTTCTATATGGATGAAGACCCTAATAGAAGTTCTAATTAGCTTGACATTCACTTCTGTGAAATAAGTAATGGGTATATACATAATTAGATGTTGAACCAGAGAAATTGCTGGAATTGTGTGTATGATTTCATTGCTAAAGATTTGTTACAGTGATGAGGTTTTCGCCTGTGTGGTTTATCTAGCAGCATTGTTGAGTAGGTAATTATTTTAAAAAATAGATCTATTCGACTAAGGGATTAGAATGAAAAGCTATTAAAGAAGATAGTGATACAATTGGTTTCTGACCCAGTAAATGGTAGCTTGAGAAAATAAAAATTTTAAATCACTTAATTTATCACATACTTTTTTTTAGTTTCCTGTAATTTAAAAGCATCATTTTCCCCATCTTTACTTTTAATGAACTCCCTACCGATTAGATCAACCTGAGTGCTTTCTCTAAATTTGAATTAATAGATGTTTATACAGTAAACATCTCTATTGCATATTTCATATGACCAATTAAAAAAGTCTGCTCTAAAAATAAAAGGTTTGAATTAAGCAACTTATAAAAGACCAACATTTTTATAGTAGCATGAAGCAGAAGTAGTATGTTATTTTAAAATTAAGTTTAAAACTTTCCCTATAAATAATATAAAAAGGGATATGTTTTATTAATATGCGGAAATGAATATCCAGAAAATGTTTTTAAAACTAATAGTAAAAGAAGAAAACAATGAATAGCAATCGTCCTGGCTTTATAGGAAACTGATGTATTCAAGTCACTTTGTACTTACCTCTAATAATCAAGCCACAATAAGGTTGTGGTTAGCAGTAAGAAATCACGTACTTCCAAACCCAAGATGAGATTAAACTTAACAAGCATTCTGGGAAGAAATTTAATCTGCACAGATGTAGTGAAAAGAAAGGCCCTCTGTAGCCCAATGTTTATAGCAGCAATGACCATGGTCGCCAAACTGTGGAAAGAACAAAGATGCCCTTCCACAGACGAATGGATAAGGAAGATGTGGTCCATATACACTATGAACTATTATGCCTCCATCAGAAAGGATGAATACCCAACTTTTGTATCAACATGGACGGGACTGGAAGAGATTATGCTGAGTGAAATAAGTCAAGCAGAGAGAGTCAATTATCATATGGATTCACTTATTTGTGGAGCATAACAAATAACATGGAGGACATGGGGAGATGGAGATGAGAAGGGAGTTGAGGGAAATTGGAAGGGGAGGTGAACCATGAGAGACTATGGACTCTGAAAAACAACCTGAGGGTTTTGAAGGGGCAGGGAGGTGGGAGGTTAGGGGAGCCAGGTGGTGGGTATTAAGGAGGGCACGTATTGCATGGAGCAGTGGGTGTGGTGCAAAAACAATGAATACTGTTATGGTGAAAAGAAATAAAACAAAAAAAAAGCACTTGGCAGCTATCCATAAAGAAGTCAAACCTAGAGCCACAAAAAAAAAAAGAAATTTAATCTGCATTACCACTATGTTCAACCTTCTTATTTTTAATAACTATGTTTTCCCTGATGAACTAATTTAGCTAATAGAGTATACCTTAATCATCTTAATAAAGAGTATAAAATTTAGAGCCCAAATTCATAGACAGCTTAAATGGAGCACCTGAAATGTACAAGAAAAGAAAGTTCTGGTCAAGAGGGTCCATGTACCTGGCTTCCACTCTATTCTTTATTATGGAAGTTTGTGCTCTAAGTTTGTAAATGAGATTCACTACTAGAAGTGATGATGAAATTTGAAAAGCAATAAATATTTTGACATTCACACTCTCAAAAATCAATTGGAGAATTTTAAGAGGATTATAAAAGACCTTATTTATTTTGATATATGCTCCTCAGCTGTGGTTAACATGGTTGCCATCTCTTTCCTCTGGGACAGGAGCCTTCAAGCCAATGAACCTGCAATTGCAGAGAAAAAACTGCTTTGCTGATTTTGTTTAGGAAATAAATATCTTCAGCCTTAGACTTGATTAAGCTGTAGGTAGTTTCAAAATGGAACAGTTCTCCTTGGCTGAAACGCCTTTAATGCAATAAAATCATGATTTCAAGAATTGCTGGGCCATTTGTTGATTATTAAGTCACAATTTCAAAAGTGATTCACTAATTTCGATGAGAAAAACTCCTAAGAAAAAAAACTTAGGATACATACATCCTAAGTATGTATCCTTAGGATACATACGAATTACAAAACTTCTCCCCTACAGGTGTACTTCAGATTCAAGTGAAGCTAATTGGACTAAAAGAAAATGTTTTGCCTCAAAACTGATGACGTATGCTTAAGGCTTAAGGTTTGGGGTTGGGAGGAGGGAAGCTTATGAATTCAAGAACTACCTGGAAATTTTTATGAACAATTCTGTCCCATTTTGGTATGCTTTGACTCTGTCTAACCACTGGTTATATGGATAGAAGTCAGAAATACATTCCTGATTTTAAATTCCTAAGATTCTTAAACACTCCAATTCTTCAACAGAGATACTGGCAAATAGTTTTATTCTCATTGGCTTAACAACAACAACAACAACAACAACAACAACAAAATCCATCAGTAATTGGCCTTAGGCCTAAAACTATACCACTGCTAAAAGAGTACACATTTTGAAAAGTAAAAATTATATTTAGCATTACATCCCACATAATTCATTTCAAGTTCTGCAACATGGTATTCCAAGCCCATCATGATCTTTTCCCTTGTTTTCCGAACTTGTTTCTTCTATACCTTACCTTATAGTTTATATTCTAGCAATTCAAGTTTAAATGGTTCTTGGAATCCAATACACCCTATTATTTTCTATTCCTATACGCACACACACACATATACATATATATGTATGTATATATTCATATATAATTAGAAAATTATATTTGTACATCTATATTCATGAAATATAGAATATAATATATAATTATATATAATATTATTTATCATATATTAAAATACATTTATAAATGTATATTTATAAAATATTACATTATGAATTTGTTTATTAAATATTATTTTTATAACAATATTATATCTATAATATATAATATTATATATTAATCAGGATTGGAAGATACACTCAACGCCAATCAATAAAGCATAAACTACAGAAAAGACATGAGGCACAAAAGCCAATGAAGACAAAGCCTTACCGAAAATACCAAATTAAGGCAGAGAGGAAAGACTAACATCCAGCTGTTTGCTAAGACTTTTCACTGACTTATCAGATTAAAGCAACCATATGTGTGGTCACAAAGAAGCCTGGTAAGATCAAAATACCTATGGAGAAGTCTAGACAAAAGATGTGTCTCAAAAAGAATTGTGGGTGTGACTATTGACACAAGGAGCTGACCGAAATCAAATAGCTAAATGCCACCAAGTTTTTGAAAGTTGTATTCCAAAAGTGTCACCTGCTAGGTTTAAAAGATTCTGTAACTAACAGGTGAAACAATCCTTAAGCTCTCAATCTTCCAGTGGCAGAAACAGGAAAAATTACACAACTTCCATGATGGACATACTCTGTGATGTGCCTTTCTGATGGGGCTAAGAAGAGGGAAGGAAAAAGAGCCGCTCTGAGGGCAGGGTCAAATAAGAAACAAGGAGGGGCGCCTGAGTGACTCCATTGGTTGAGTGTCTGAGATCATGATCTCAGGGTCACCCTGTGTCCAGCTCCCCATGCAGCTGGTAGTGTGCTTCTCCCTTTGCCCCCTCACCTACTCACGCTCCCACTCTCGCTCTTGAATGGATAAACAGAATCTTTAAAAAACAATGAGAAACAAGGGTTGGTGGTTTACTACACAGGAATGAGTAGAATTTGGGTCTAATCAGGAAACATTCTGTTTGTCTAGTAATGATGGACTTGCAATACTGTGACACAGAAATTAAGACCTCTTCTTTCTCTATCTAAATGGGTATGTTTATTTGGTTACAGTACTCCAGTTTCACCATAAAATATTGGGTGTGGGTGAGGAATATACTTGTGTTATTTGTTCATTTGTTTTTAGATCAAAAGGAACTTTATCAGGAAGTGATTTAAATCACGAGATATAGACCTTTGCATCTTATGCCTTAATTAATCTCTCTTGGGGAAGTATTGAGTACATTTTTCATGCAGGAGAAAAGTCCAGTATATGGCATCAAAGTTGAAATTGAAATAGTTGGTGTTATTTTTTGAATATGTGCTTTTTACCCTCTAACAGTAGTAACCCTATCTCCCAGAAAGTGAAGTACACTTTCCTACTCCAGTGTAAGGTATGGATAGGTAATTTGTTTTAGCCAATGGAATGAGCACAGACATGACACACAAGATGATGGTTCAAGTTGAATCTTCAGGTACATCTCTGCAATATATTTGAGACCACTCTTCCTTTAAAAACAGATTATCCCAGCAGTTGCTCAGTCTTTCACACTGTGTTCTGGAACTAGAAGACGCATGGAGCTAATCTAAGTCCAGTCAAGTCTGGCTTAATAGAGCAGAGCTCAATTAACCCAGAGCTGACCTATATAGCTTACCTCCAGCAAATCTGTAGAGTCGATGTTATTGTAGTAAAAACAAATGTTTCATATTACAATAAAGAAAGAATAATCAGGAAAAGCCTTAACAAACAGGTGCCATCTATAAAAATAAATCTATATAAATTGTGCCATCTATATAAATAAAAGGGTGAAGCAAAATATATTTGAAGAAAATTTAAGAGCAATTGCAAAGTCAGGGTAGTAGGAATAAAGTTGGCTTGTTGCAGAAAGAATAAAAGAGTTATTCTGATTACAGAACAAATTGCATGATAAAGAACATGATAAAGAACAAGGTATGGACTGAACCTCTATGCAGATTGGTAAGATCCACCATCTCTGGGCTTTCTGACGGGCATAATAATTTAACCCAGCCAGCCTATGTTATGGCAATGTGTTCTAGCTTCTGTCATGTCTATGCTGTGAGAGCTGTCCCCCCAGAGTGCACCCAATTTTCACAAGTAGGCTCTAAAAAAGCAAGGATATTTCCAAGACTCTTACTTTCACATTATGACTTGTTAAAACATATTAAAATCTTAATTTGTTAAAACATATTCATTTAATCTGTTAATGTGAAATCCTTTAAACTTTCATTGACTCTGAGTTCACTACCCATAAGAATTGGTCTCAACATTAATCTGAATGTAGAAAAAAGGTAATCAAATGGCAAAAAGCAACATTTTAGTTACCTGCCTTAATAATTGGATTTTTACTGCAAAATACTAATATATATTAATTTGTGTAAAACAGTAGTAGTTGTAGTAGTATTTTATTCAATAAGAGAATAGCACTGTCAGCTACTGAGAAAGGTTGTCTTTGAACTGTGTGACCTATTGAGCTGTGGTCCAGAGGGTAGAGCCATCAGTAACATTTCTTTCAGTCTTGATGTCATCAGAGCCAATGTTTTGGGGACATGAGTTTATTTCAAAATGACAGGTGAGCTTAGTAGCAATTTTTCTTTTTCTGTTTCTTAGAAATGATGATTTTTTGGTATAGTTAATATTTTTTTATCTTTTCTAAATGGTAAGTAATCGGCAGTAGTGAAATTGATGCTCGTTTTTATTTAACCTTTGAACTCTCTGTGTCATTATGTGACTAAACCATCTTCCATATAATGCAGTTTTGTTTGTTGCCACAAAGAAGAGTTTTAACATGAGCAAATATAAAAGTGTTAGGGATGCCTGGGTGGCTCAGTTGGTTAAGCAGCTGCCTTCAGCTCAGGTCATGATTCCGGCTTCCTGGGATCGAGTCCCACATCGGGCTCCTTGCTCGGCAGGGAGCCTGCTTCTCCCTCTGCCTCTGCCTGCCACTCTGTCTGCCTGTGCTCTCTCTCTCTCCCTCTCTCTCTGACAAATAAATAAATTTAAAAAAAATTAAAAAATAAAGTGTTCAACAGTGTGCCTCAATTCAGTAATCAGTGATTCATTGATTCAATTTGGTATTTTATTTTTTAATCCCAACTGAATAGCATCAGTTCCTTTGATTAAGATGTCACTTTACAGAAAAATGAGGCATTCATATTTTTTTTCCCTGAACAGTATAATTTTGAGATTGGCTTAGCAACCACATTAAAAAACCAGTCATATTACTTTAACGTTAAATCTCATTCTTACATCGTTATGCATTTAAAGTAATTTGTAGAGCATTTACCTAAACATTGAAAGTTGAAAATGTCACTTGGTTAGTTTATTTGACTTAGTAATGTAAATTAAGATTTTCATTCCATAATAGCTGTAGGAATGCTGACAATACTGACTCCATCTTTGGCCCTCCTTCTTGTTCATGTTTGCTCAATAGCTCATGTTTGCTCAACCTGTTTTGGGCCTCTTGGAGATTAATACACATACCTTAGAAAGAGCCACCAGGGCCAGATGAGGGATGCTTGCTTGGGCTCTGCATAAATTTGTTAAGGTTTATATAGACTCTCCCCTTCCATGCACAGATGGTGCCATAAGATCTGATTAAGAATTAGCTGTCAGGTGCATTCAAGCTTTTGGAGGTGCATGTGAATCCTTTGAGCTCACAACAGTGCCCTTTTGTATGTCTCCTCACTGTATAAAATTTGTGGACTAGGGTCTGGACTTGTAGAGAACAGTTGTGCAGCCACCTAGATCGTCACCAACTCTATCCCTCCATTAGCAAATTAAGTAAATTACCCTGAATAAAGTTCTGTGTAACATGTATGGAGTCACCTGTTTCATTTTCTGGTCTCAAAGTGTCTTTCTTTTCATTTTTGAGGGTACCTTACTGCCCCTCTTCTGACTAGACAAAGTGATATTAAAGTTTCCAGGAGACTTTCTGCAAATGCAGGAATGCTGCTGACTCAAAAAAGATGTTTCCAGGTACCTGCTCAATTTTCTTCCCCTTTACCCCATTTCTGTTTCCTTGGAGGAAGTATATGGAACTCCAAGTATTATTATTCCTATTTAGAGTCTGGACACTTGGAAATTTAAAAAATTATAACCTTATCCAAATACTTGTCATATACTTTAATACTTCTCAAATGCTATTTAGACCCTTTAAAGTCTTTCCTTACTTGTAGTATATATTATGCAATCTCAAAGTTCCTTTACAGATTGCTCCTTGTATTACTCTGAAATACATTACACACCCCACAGCCACATCCAGTCCCTTTGATCTTCTTTTGATTTCCTCTAAATTTCATGCATCACAGATCCTCCAAGTACTTGAACACTTTCCTATCCCTCTTTGTCCAGACAATGTCCCCTCAATCTGTTTCTCAGGACTTACATCATTTTTCTTCTGAAAATTTTTCTGAAGTTCTGGACTAGATTAGATGCTTCTGCTAATGCTCTCCCGAAAAGAGTATATTCTCATATTATATATTCTCATATATAATTATATGATAATATATTCTCATATTAATTATCATATTCATATTCATTCTCATATATTCTCATATTAATTCATGTATTTATCTTTAAAACTATAACATAGGATAACCTATTCTTTTTGCCAATTCCTTCTTATTTATTTAAATTTGGGAAAAATCATTGTTTCTAATTAATTCATCTGGTACTAGTTACTGAAGTTGGAGAAAAAGTATCTGTGGCCAAATAAAAAGATGGCTTAATTCTAGAATTACAAAACCAAACATGACTCAGGAGAAGGTCTAGCATGTAGAAAAGAGGCATGTGATAAACTCTCCCGAGTATTTTTAGAATGTCTTACTCCATTTGAGAATGATATTTGCACTGAGTGCAAGCTCTTCATTAGCCCACTTTAATTGCGTCTCTTGGCAGATATTTGGTAATTGCAATGCATAGGTCAAATAAACTCCCTAGTACATTCTTCAGCACTTTTAGCAGGCTTCTTGCAAGTTAAATATAAGTATCAAATAAGAAATTGCAGTATCAGGCTTTTTTTTTCCTAGAGAAGAAGGTTTTATTGCCATTTTAAATATTGCTATTTCATCTGTGATCTTGAATTAGCTATTGCTTGATAACTCTGGTAGAAGAAATAAGGTCGTGGCTAACTTTATATTGGCATTCAGCCTTTGTCTTGTCACAGCAGGAGCCATTGCTCTCTGCAGTGCTTAAAGAAAAGAAATCTGTGGCTTTTATGATGATTGAGAAACTGTACAATGCCTGGGTGGAGGGGTTAATTGGGAATGAAAGGGTTTAAAATCTCTCTCAAAGCAGATCTCTTTGGGGAGGTCATTTTCAGAAGTTTATAGATTTATACATCTCTGAAGTGTTTTTTGTTTTGTTTTGTTTTGGTTTGGTTTGGTTTTTAGAAACATATTCTTTTAGAGGTACCTGTGTAGTTCAATCAATTAAGGATCTGACTCTTGATTTCAGCTCAGGTCATGATTTCAGGATCCTGAGATGGAGCTCTGCATTGGGCTCCTGCTGGGCACAGAGACTACTTAAGATTCTCTCTTCCTCTCTCCCTGCCCCTCCCCCTGTTCCCACCCCTTGCTCACACAGGCGGTCTCTCTCTGAAAAATAATAGTAATAATAATAAGAAATTAAAATAAATTTAAAAACTAAAAGCATATTCTTTTAGAAAATAGAGAACCAGCCAAAAATCCTGAGGATCAGAATTATAAGGGATTTATTAATGAATAAGAAGTAATTTCAAAAGTTCATTAGGAAATCTAACAACTTCTGTTAAAATAGTGTTATTTGCATGTA
The DNA here is from genome assembly GCA_004024625.1 of Mellivora capensis. Classification (NCBI taxonomy): domain Eukaryota; kingdom Metazoa; phylum Chordata; class Mammalia; order Carnivora; family Mustelidae; genus Mellivora; species Mellivora capensis. Next base: position 12,671 of record PISX010018172.1, on the reverse strand, counting down.
TTTTACTGAAGATATGATGAAATAATAGTAATTTATGGCAGGCATTTTGTAATTGGTTGTTTCAGTCATTTTTCTCAGTTTATACTGAAAGGTCCCCCTTAATGGGTCCATGATTAAAGGAGCGAGACTGATACAAAACGAAGGTCAAGCAAAGCTTTATTTCGAGCCAAGCATCGAGAATCAAACTGACCATCAAACCAACCAGTTGGGGCCGCCTCTTACAGAGAGGGTGACCTCTCCCTGCCTTACAAACTAACTTTTATAGAGCAAAGGCCATGTAGTTGGGCCTGGCCACACACAGGTGGCCAATGAGATTGTAACACACAGAGAAAGCTGCACAGTCATGCTAGGTCACACACAGGTGGCCAATTGAATTACAATTTACCCTATAGTAGTTATTTGAACTAGCCTATTACCTTGGTCAGAATTGGTGCCCAAAAGGCGCCCAAAGGTGGGGCCCACACTCCTTGGTAGCTAGGGAGACAATATGCGTGCTCTACTGATTGGATGTCTCCACCTGGCCTGACCCACCCTTGTATTTGGGCTTTGTTACCTGGGACTGGCTTCCTGGACTTGCTTTTAAGTAAATTCCCCTGGGAGGGGGAGGCAGGGTCAGTTTAAGTTTTACTGCATAAACAAAATCACTGTTTAACCAGATGGAATCACTCTGGCTAAATAGGCCCTTATAATATTAAACAGACATTACATTTTTGCTTGTGATTGAATTGTATTCAGAGTAGTTATACAGATTATCTTCCAGGGAGAGTCAGTTAATTTTGTTCCATTCACAACTCAAAATGTGAATAAGATATCATTGAAACTATAAAACAAAATTCAATTCATTGAATAGTCCAATAACTGTAGGATCTTATGCTAACCACAGAGAAAAGAAAAAGAAAAAATAAATTTACATAAATATTTTCTACATTCTGGTAGCTTATAATCTACTAGAGAATAAGTGGCTGTTTCAAAAATTAGTATGCGATAATAGGTGTCTACTGCCATGTCTAGAAAAATGCCACCACAATAACATGCAGATAAAGCAAAGCCCAAGTTTATCATAACTGCAATATAGGGAGCCACTGATTGGACAGGGTTCTAGGAGCATCTCAGAAGGAGACATCCATGGTAGTATATTCAAAAGGTTTTGGAGATCTCATTTAGAACAGGTCTTCTGTAAGACAAATATAAATTAAAAATAAGAGGCTTAATTTGCCCTGGTGAAAATAAGGGAAGAGATCTCTCTTCCCCCCCTTTTTCTTGGACAATTTATGTTAGAAACTTAGAAACTTGTTATTTGAAGTACTTTCTTCTCTCTCTGACATGTATATAAATCCTCTTGAAGACTAGATTGTCATTTTGTTAGTATATGACCTAGAAATGTCTTTCTCAAGGAGCTGGGAACAATCTCTTTAAGATGTGATGACTAGGGGAGATAGCACCTCTATCTCTGTGGGACTGTAGAAGCTCAACTTCTGTGGGCATCTCATTCCAAGTTGCAGAACTACCTCCTATCATAAAGATATTAGAGATTTGTTTTTCTTCTGGATAAAGCAAATGAACTCACACAGATGGTCATCCTGATAATGAGGAAAGGTTAAGATGAACTATGTGTGACAATGCTGTTAAGTCCTCTGACTTGAGGGTCAATCATTGCTTATCTTGAAAACATATACATAATGGCTTGTGTCTGCATGGTTGTATAAAAGAGTGAGATTTATTTTTGTCTTCACAATCTCTTAGCAGATTACTTGTAATCCATATTAAGTTCTGGTTTAATTAGTGTTTTTTCAATAATGAATGTGTTCTCATTCTCCTCTATCTTTGTAGAAAATATTACTGGGTTGGGACATTTTGTTTGTACTTATATTTGCCCAACTTCCAGTGCAGGGGTTCTGTTTGGGGCTGGGCAGAGATTGTAATATAGTAGTTTAGGATTGGTGGGCACAGTGAAAGAATGGTTTTACATGAGTCTTGATGAGTAAAGATTTGTTTGTTCAGCTGAATTGGGCATTATTATTCTGAGAAGGAGCTATTTACTCTCACAGAGGCAAGTAAACTAGCACGTTTTTCAGTAAATGGATATCCAATAAGTTCCCAAACCAATTAATAAAGTTGTTACAATATCCTCACTCTGGGTAAAATATTTCTGAAGTATTAAACTCATGTTAATTGCAGGCAGTAGAATATTAAATTCACGTTAGTGTAGACAACAAGCTATGTGGCTATAAATGACTTCAATTCTCATGTAGAAAATTGCCATTTAAATGGTATAAGCCAAATGTCATTAGTGTTCAGAGTAAGGGGCATCATATTTCAGTTATGATGAGAGAAAGAATTTTCACAGTTCTGTTGGAGATAGGACTATTCTTGAAGACAAGAAAAAATTTCAATAGGCCTGAGTAGTAAAGATGATCTAACTAGAATTAATTGAAAGCATGTGAAGCTATAATCTGGGGAGAGGAAATGGATATTTAGCTCCATTGATTAGTAGCCACAGATGAGGCTATAAAAAAGATAGAGATTGTGAAAATTCTGACTGTTGACCTCAGGGCTTTGGTTTTTACTTGATAAGAATTAGGGGTTGGTGGGGGGAATCAATCAACAAATGATTTAATAAGACTTTTCAATTCAGTAATATCACCAGAGAAAGTATCCCAGCTAGAATGCTTTAGGTGCAGGGTACATTATTATCAACTTTTTTTTTTTAAGATTTTATTTATTTATCTGAGAGAGAGAGAGAGAACAAGAGAAAAAGCATAAGTCTGGGGAATGGAGGAGAGGCAGAGGGCAAGGGAGAAGCACACTCTGTGCTAAGCAGGGAGCCCTAGGGGGTAGGGCTAGATCCCAGGACCTTGGGATTATGTCCTAAGCTAAAGGCAGACACTTAACCAACTGAGCCACCCAGGGGCCCTATTATTGACTTAAATTATCCAGTATTTAAAGATGTCTGGAACAGGTGGCTCAGTTTACTATTCTCTTGTTGACAAAATGGTTTTCCTGAGGACTAAACCCCACATGCTTATATGGCCAAGTCCAATCGAAGACTTAGGAAGGTGGTTTTCTCTTTGTTCATCTCTCTCTCTCTTTCTCTTTTTTAATCAGAAAGGCACACCTTTCCAGAAATCCCCTCAGAAGACTTCACTCTAGATTATAGGATTGGAACACATGCTCACACTCTTGCAACAAGGGAAGGAATATGAAAATAAGTGGAAAGAAAAAAAGAAGAACGAGGACAAGAAACTTCTTCCACAAATATCAAATTACATTACACAAAGCTGCAAAAACATTAAGAAACATCATTTTGCCAGAAGAACTGACAGAATGGATGATAGACAACTTAAAGTGACAGTCAAGATAAAATAGAACAAATGATAATGATTATATAAAATGTCAAAATAGTTGTGATGATAAGCTAACTGATTAAAAAAAAGGTATAACCCAATCTCAAATTATATTGTGGCATAAATTCCAGAATGATTAACATAATTAATTATAAAAATGAAGTTAAAAGCTGGATATGAGAATATATTTTCAATTTTAGGATCAGTTTGTATCACAACATAAAGATGATATCATAAAGGAAAAGAGAAATCACAAATAATTTAAACTACATGACCAAAATAAGGCACCAGAAAAAAAATGTAGATGAAAATGCTCTTGAAATACTTGCCATTTATTTTATGAATACTTATATATCATTGTTAATTTAAAAATCATTTTCAGAATTACTTTTAAAAACACATATAGTTGCCCCCTGAATGGGTAAAAAGGAGAAAGAAAAATGTAAAAGAAAAAAATGTGAAAAGAAAATTACTAATAATCAATAATTGTAAATTTGAGCACAATGATGTTTTCTACCATATTGTCAAAGAAGAATAAAAATATACAAGAAATGTTAAGAATGTTGGAAAGTTGGTCTTTCATATCTTGCTTGTTGAAGCAAAAAATTAAAATACACCTCATTTCTAGAAGATGATTTGGTAATATATATTGAATTATTAAAATATGCCTTGACTTATTATTATGGCCCATGGGTACTAAGTAATACTGTGGAAAAAGTACTATTTGATGTACTTTCTTTTTTTTAAGATTTTATTTATTTATTAATTTATTGGACAGAGAAAGAGAGCACAAGCAGGAAGAATAGCAGAGGGAGAAGCAGGCTTCAAGCTGAGCAGGGATGATGAGGTTCTCAATCCCAGGACTCTGGGATCATGACCTGAGCGCAAGGCAGATGCTTAACAGACTGAGCCACTCAGGTACCCCTTTGTATTTTCCATATAGTAACCTGTATCATGTTTATAAGTCTATAAAATAGGAATCATTCTTATTCACTTTTACAGATGAGGAAACTAGCATTAAGTGGTGGAACAAATTCAGGTGACAAGTTGATAAGTGTTGGAGCCAGATTTCAAAACCACGGTGTCTGTCTCAAGTGCTTCATACAGATAAATGTCATATTACTCTGCTTCTGTAATTTTAAGAATCTTAAAAAAATAAGGAATTATAACGATGTCTGTAGAATAATTTATGTAAGCAATTTTTTAAGTAGTTTAACCTATGATATGAAATAACTGTCCAAACAGAAGAATTTTGCTTAAAATGTTTACATTTCTCAGGTTGCCTGACAGGCTCAGTTGGTAGAATGTGTGACACTTGATCTTGGGGTCATGAGTTTAAACCTCACATTGGGTGTAGAGATTGCTTAACAAAATGTTTACATTTCTCAAAACTCTGAGTAATGATCCTTTTATTCTGGCTGATGATTAAACCCACTCATATCCTTCACTTTAAAGATCTTAGGGAAATGACAAAATTCAAGTTCTGAGAATGTCTGATTTGTAGTCTGTTTTTCTTTCTCTCTTTCTTTTTCTTTTTTCTTTTTTAAACAACAGCTTGGCAAATTCTTGACAGTATGTGGAGAAGCGTGGATCTCTGGGACAGAGGAAGTAAACTATAGGAAGCATAGAGTGTTCAAATTGTATGATTCTATGCCCTACTTTCAATCTTCCTTCTTTTCTCTCCTCACCAGCCAAAATATTTTATTACAAGTTTTGTTTCTGTGTTGTTTTCCATTCAGCAAGCATTAGGATTTGTGTTACATTTGTTATTTTGGGTAGAGATCATAGACTGAGTCTGTTTGTTTGTCTATTCTGTGTTAGCCTAACCTCCTCTTAGGGGATGGTTAGACAGATGAGAGATGATACTTAGATATAGATAGATAGATGATAGCTAGCTAGATAGAAAGATGATAGCTAGCTAGATAGATAGATAGAGGAGACACAGAGACAAAGAGAGAGAGTCTCTGTGTCTCTATCCTCAGCGTAATTTATCCAACAACAAACCAAGAGATGAGAGAACAGAACTAACAATTCTGGTCACTTATCTTCACTCTTTTTTCTTCTATTTTCTCTTTTCTTAATCCACATGAAAAGGGAAAAGCATTATTTCTGCTTTTTCTCAAGAACAAACATTATATAGCCCAACTGATACAGGTTTTGTACTCTGCTGGAATTCTCTACTCTGAATTTTCAGACTGGTTTTTCAGGAATTTGGAATATCCCCCCCCCTTTTTTTTTGGTCTGAACCTGGATTTCAAACTGTTTCCTTACTAAAGGGATCAAGTACCCCATGTGTTTTGGGATGTTATGCTCAAGATTCAGCCGGCAGTGGGATAAACTTTAAAAGGGAAATTATACTTATTTCTGTTATACAGATGTATTAATAGTAAACAAACATCAAAGCAACAATTTTATTTTCTCCTAAGTACTTTTGGGGGGTTAAGTCATTTTTTTAAAATGGCAGGCAAAATATGTTAAATCAGAACAATTAAAAATCTTATGATATATATTTGAAACTGGAAAGACCAGGGGGAGCCTATAAAATTACTCTATAAGTCATGCAATAGTATTTTCATAAGGATTAAGTAGAAATTTAGATAATAGACTAATTAGCAAATAAGGAATGGAAGATGTGGTTACAGCAAAATGAAATGGACTCACACACTAAAATTTGTCTAAGAGTTTTAACCACAGACAAGGAGGAATAGCTGTGTAATAGAAATGTTGTGCCAAATGTTCCACTTTCCCTAAACCTAATCACTGTTTTTATTTGGTCTTTGAGGGAAAAAAAAAGAAAAGAAAACATTCATTCAAAAGCATTAAGATTTGTGTTACATAAAATACCCATTCTTTCTAATTTTTATAATTTTTATTCTTACTCCTATCACTAAAAAATCTGATGAAATTAGAAATATGGTATTTGAATATTTATATTTAAATGATATCTTATTCTTGAATGGATAAAAAGATATGGTATAGATATACAGTGGAATATTATGCATCCATAAAAAATGAAATCTTGCCATTTGCAATGACATGGATGGATCTAGAGGGTATTTTTCTATGTGAAATAAATCAATCAGAGAAAGACATTTATCAATGATCTCATTGATACATGGAATTTAAGAAACAAGGTGGAGGATCATAAGGGAAGAGAAGAGAGGGAAAAATGAAATAAGACAAAACCAGAAAGGGAGAAAAACCATAAGATACTCAAAATCTTAGGAAACAAACTGAGGGTTGCAGGAATGGAGAGGAGTGGGAGGGATTGGGTGGCTGAATGATGGACATTGGGGAAGATATGTGCTATGGTGAGCACTGTGAATTTTGTAAAACTGATGAATCACAGACATTTACCCTTGGAACAAATAACACATTATATGTTAATTAAAAAATAAAGTTAAAAAATAAATGATATTTATACTGTTAAACCAATATATTTCTCACATATGTGGAACTTGATATCAACATGTGAAATGGACTCTATGGGATGTTGGAAAAGATTAAAGGTATAGAAGATAATCTGAGAAATAGAATTCTGCAGTTTAATTTTATGTTGAAGGACTTTCTGAATCTAGTTTTGTTTGCGTTTTAGTTGAGAAGTGGCATTATGTTCTATACATGTGGAACACATTTTAGAGCAATATTCTCCTTTAAAACTGTAAGAGATACATAGAAATGTATAATCATTGATATATGAACATGGTTAAGGAAATTAAATTGTCCATGCCTAAATAATTATTTAAAAGTGTGCTATTAGAAAAATCAGAACATGACAAGTTGTAATTATTACCTTTTAAAAATATCACTATATTTAGAAAAATATGCTATGGTAAAATAACCATTAGTTTTACAGACAAGAAAGAAATAATGCTAATAAAATATATATGTAGATATGTTATTTCTAACTAGATATTTTCTTAATTACCTTTCTTAATGACAACTTTGGATTAATTCAACTACTCTTTCTATTTCAAATGTAGTCTTTTGATTTTTTTTAAGTCTAGAGATGAAGTGGCTTCCTTTGAAATATCAGTATCACAATGAATTCTGTTACACTGAAAAGAAAGGGAAAAAAAAGAAAAGAAAAAAAAAGAAATATCAATATCAATAAATATATGCCACAACTTATTAACATCAAATTAAGTGAAAGAAGAAGCAGGCAAATGGAAATTTAAAAACTCAAAGATGTTGCCCAGTTCATCTATGCATATCTTACTGATTTATATTGAAGAAACTCAGGCATCTATCTTCTCTCAACTCACAAATACTACCAAAAATAAACATATAACATGAGTCTAAATTATATAGATGAGGAAGCTGAGCTATATAAGAAAGAAGAATGTGAATGTCAGAGAAAAAAATCAAAACTAGGAGAACTTATCTACTATCATTGCTCCAAACAGTAGAGTGGTGGCTGCCAGGGACTAAGGGGTGAGACAAATAGGAGATAATTGTCAGAGTGCTAACTTTTAGTTATAAGGTGAGTAAGTTCTGGGCATCTAAGGTACAGCATGGGACTATTGTTAATACTGTATAATTGAAAGTTGCTACGAGAGTAGAGCCCCAATGTCCTCACCATAACAACAGAATGGTGATTATGTGAGGTGATAGATCTGTTAACTAACTTTGTTGTGGTTAACATTTCCTGATACATATGTTTATCAATTCATCACACTGTATAGCTTACATGTGCAACATTATGTCAGTTACATCTCAGTAACACTGGGGGAAAAACTAAGGAGATAGCAGTTTCAAGAATCTCCTCAGGTTCTTGATGCATAAATCAAAAGAATAGACATACTTGATATTTGGATTCTTAATTCATTTAAGCTAAAAAAGTAACCACTTCTATAGGGGGAGCAAAGTTGGGGTTTTTGCTTGCTTGTTTGTTTTCCTGATACTTATACTTGAATGAAATGCCTCTAGAGAATCGCTTAGGACATAGAGACATAAGTCCTGAAAATACTGTATTGAGTTCCAATTACATTTTTAAAATAACTTTCCTCAATGAAAGACAATTTTCCAAAGGACCAATACACTTATCAGCCCTCCAGTTGTTTGATTTAAGTGTAAAACTAAGACCACCTGGAGAAGTGATTATTTGATGAAGACCAGACCAGATAGCTGTTTCAGAACTAACTCCAGTATCAAATTTTATATGCAATAAGTAATTTCCTGGTCAAATGCATGGATTCAGTCTGACTTCTCTTCCGTTTTTCTTTATAGACTTATTTTTCAGCACAGTCTCTGATAGATTTTTTACTTTGGAATATTTATTCCTTCTTATTCTTCAAAGGTGCTTGTAGATTTCCCAAGTTGCAGATGAGGAAATAGATGCCATCTGAAAAATAAATTACCTGAATATTCAGTCAAACAACTGCATGTGGACAAAGCTTGAAATAATACATTTCCAGAGAATAAATATACAAGTTCTTTGCATTACCAATATTTTTTTAAAAGATTTTATTTATTTACTTGAGAAAGAACAAGCATGAGAGCAGGGAGAGGGATAGAGGGAGATGGAGAAGCAGACTCCTCACTGAGCAGGAAGCCTGACCTTGGAACTGAACTTAGGACCCTGGGATCATGACCTGAGCCAAAGGCAGACACTTAACCCACTGAGCCACCCAGGTGCCCCTATAGTACCAATTTGAGGCCAAGTTTACCCGCGGCTCCAGTACTCCTTGGTTATAATTTTACAACCTCATTTGATCATGCTTTAGGCAGAAACAATTTATTTTTTAATATTTTGTGATTTATGGTACTTCAAATAATGTGTAACAGTACACCTTTAATGAATTTTATATGAATATATAAATGGTATGTCTTAAATCAATCACTATCTAACTGCCTATAATTTGGTTCATCCATTACTTAATTATTAATAACCCATTCATGTAAGAGTTCAGCAATAGAATAAGTCTTCTGAATGGGTATGTTTTGTCAATAAGGATGACTTCAGGTATAAGTTACAGGAAAAAAAAAAATGGATGAAAGGGAAAGACGATTTATTATCTTGAGTAACAAAAGCCATCCAGGGAAGGATGGTTTTTCTAGTGGTTAATTTATTGGCTTAGTGATATTATTAAAGACCTGATATAGTACTTCTCTGTCATTCCTAGTATATTTCTGGAAAACTTTATGGATATGAGAGAAGCAAGGAACCTCCAAGTAATGCATACCAACATTCCAATGTGTAGAATGCCATGATGTGTCCAATCCCTGGCAAAGGGAATGGTATTATAGATCATAATCTATCCCTGAGCTTGGGACTTGATATTGGATAACATAAAGAATAGCAAGATAAAAATTTTTTGCTGGGAACATAACTAAAAGAATCTGCTGCCCATATTTACATTGTATTGATTAGGAAAATATTTTAGTTTTCCTAGAATAGAATTCAGAACCATTGATAACATTTTTTATAGATAGAACAACCTGCCTCTTGAAAATGTATTCATAGTCCTATTGCTACTCTTCCATGTCCTGTTGTTTTGGAGTTATCTAAAACTCATGTTTGAGTGTTTCAAAAAAATTTTTTAAATGATAAGTTTTTATTTCTACTGCATTGATTTCTGCTCTGATCTTTTTATTTCTCTTTTCATGCAGGGTTTAGGCTTTATTTGCTGTTCTTTCTCAGGTTCCTTTAGGTGTAAGGTTAGGTTGTGTATTTGAGACCTTTCTTGTTTCTTGAGAAAGGCTTCCATTGCTTTTATACTTTCTTCTCAGGACTGCCTTTGCTGCACCCCAAGGATTTTGAACAGTTGTGTTCTCATTTTCATTTGTTTCCATAAATTTTTTAAATTCTTCTTTAATTTCCTGGTTGACCCATTCATTCTTTAACAAATCAATGAAACTAGGAGCTGGTTCTTTGAAAAAATTAATAAGATTGATAAACCCCTAACCAGACTTATCAAAAAGAAAAGAAAAAAGACCCAAATTAATAAAATCATGAATGAAAGAGGAGAGATCACAACCAGCACCAAAGAAATACAATTATAAGAACATATTATGAGCAACTATGTGCCAGCAAATTTGACAATCTGGAAGAAATGGTTGCATTCCTAGAGATGTATAAACCACCAAAACTGAGCCAGGAAGAAATAGAACACCTGAACAGACCCATAACCAGTAAGGAGATTGAAGCAATCATCAAAAATCTCCCAACAAACAAGAGCCCATGGCCAGGTGGCTTCCCAGGGGAATTCTACCAAACATTTAAAGAAGAATTAATACCTATTCTCCTGAAACTGTTCCAAAAAATAGAAATGCAATAAAAACTTCCAAACTCATTATATGAGGCCAGCATTACCTTGATCCCAAACCAGACAAAAACCTCATCAAAAAGGAGAATTACTAATATCCCTGAACATGGATGCAAAAATTATCACCAAAATACTAGCCAATAGGATCCAATAGCATATTAAAAGGATTATTCACCATGACCAAGTGGGATTTATTCCTGGGCTGCAAGGTTGGTAACATCTGCAAATTAATCAATGTGATACAATACATTAATGAAAGAAAAACAAGAAACATATGATACCCTCAATAGATGCTGAAAAAGCATTTGACAAAACTCTTTCATAACCAAAACTCTTCAAAGTGTAGGGATAGTGGATACATAGCTCAATACTATAAAAACCATATATGAAAAACCCACAGCAAATATTATTCTCGATGGGGAAAAACTGAGAGCTTTTCTTTAAGGTCAGGAGCATGGCAGGGATTTCCACTATCACCGCTGCTATTCAGCATAGTACTAGAAGTCCTAGCCTTAGCAATCAGACAATAAAAAGAAATAAAACACATCTGAATCAGCAAAGAAGAAGTCAAACTCTCACTCATTACAGATGATATGATACTTTATGTGGAAAACCCAAAAGACTCCACTCCAAAACTGCTAGAACTTGTAAGGGAACTCAGTAAAGTTTCAGGATATAAAATCAACGCACAGAAATCAATTGTTTGAAACCAACAACAAGACAGAAGAAAGAGAAATTAAGGAGTCGATCCCATTTACAAACATAAGATACCTAGGAATAAATCTAATGAAAGAGGCCAAGTATCTGTACTCAGAAAAGTATAGAGTACTCATGAAATAAATTGAGGAAGACACAAAGAAATGGAAAAATGTCCCATGCTCATGGATTGGATGAACAACTAATGTGAAAATATCCATGCTACCTAGAGAAATCTACACATTTAACACAATTCCTATCAAAACACCATCAACTTTTTCAAAGAAATGGAACAAATATTCCTAAAATTTATATGAAGCCAGAACAGACCCCAAATAGCCAGAGGGATGTTGAAAAAGAAAGTCAAATTTGGTGAAATCATAACTCCAGACTTCAAGCTCTATTACAAAGCTGTAATCATCAAGACAGTATGGTACTGGCACAAAAACAGACATATAGATCAATGGAACAGAACAGAGAGTCCAGAAATGGACCTTCAACTCTAAGGTCAACTAATCTTTGACAGAGCAGGAAAGAATGTCCAATGGGGGGGAAAAAAAAAAGACAGTCTCTCCAACAAATGGTGTTGGGAAAATTGGACAGCCACATGCAGAGAAATGAAACTGGACCATTTTCTTACACCACACACAAAAACAGACTCTAAATGGATGAAAGACTTCAATGTGAGATAGGAATCCATCAAAATCCTTGAGAAGAACACAGGCAGCAACCTCTTTGACCTCAGCTACAGCAACTTCTTCCTAAAAACATCTCCAAAGTCAAGGGAAGAAAGGGCAAAAATGAACTACTGGGACTTCATCAAGATCAAAAGCTTCTGCACAGCAAAGGAAACAGTCAACAAAACAGAAAGACAACTGACAGAATAGGAGAAGATATTTGCAAATGACATATCAGATAAAGGGTTACCATCCTAAATACATAAAGAACTTATCAAGCTCAACACTCAAAGAACAAATAATCCAGTCAAGAAATGGGCTGAAGACATGAACAGACATTTCTACAAAGAAGACATCCAAATGGCCAACAGACAAATGAAAAAGTGTTCCATATAAGTTGGCATCAGGGAAGTATGAATCAAAAGCACAGTGAGATACCACCTTACACCAGTCTGATTGGCTAAAATTAACCAGTCAGGAAAGGACAGGTGTTGGCAAGGATGCTGAGAAAGGGGAGACCTCCTACACTGTTGATGGGAATGCAAGCTGGTACAGCCATCCCGGAAAAGAGTATGGAGAGGTTCCTTAAAAAGTTGAAAATAGAGCTACCCTACAACCCAGAAATTGCACTACTGGGTATTTACCCTAAAGATACAAATGTGAACTAAAGGGCCACATGCACCCAG
>PISX010018171.1:0-41365 GCA_004024625.1 Mellivora capensis | reverse complement strand
GGGACGCCTGGGTGGCTCAGTTGGTTAAGCAGCTGCCTTCGGCTCAGGTCATGATCCCAGTGTCCTGGGATCGAGTCCCGCATCAGGCTCCTTGCTCGGCGGGGAGCCTGCTTCTCCCTCTGACTCTGCCTGCCACTCTGTCTGCCTGTGCTCGCTCACTCTCTCTCTGACAAATAAATAAATAAAATCTTTAAAAAAAAAGAATAACAAAATTTCCTTCATAGATATTCTTATTACAGTCTAGTGTGTTTCATTTTATCCTGTTATTTTAGTGGAACTTTTCCTTTAGTTCTATATGGCTCCCCTTCTCATTCCTCACACTGGTTATCCCAAATCTTATTTCCCTTCTACAGGTCCTCTTGCCTTCCTTCTCACTTTCAATATAAAATTTAATTCTCAAACTTCCTAGAAAAAACAGAATTCATCTGGCTTGTGTGCTCTAGCCATCTTTCCTCCATTCTTAAAACCTCACCAGCCTATCTTCTTGGACAACAGAATCAAGAAATATCTCCCTATTCCTTCTCATGGCTACTCCTTACTCGGTGTTTCTATAGCCTCCCTCTTTACACACAGGGCTATACCCATGAACGATCCAGGTGCAACTTTCATGAATCTTGTCTTCATTCTCTAGTCTCTTTCATTCCCCCATCTATAAAATGCTAACTCATCTTTATCCTCAAAAACCTGTTCCTTCAACACAGCCTCCTCCTCAAATCCTTCCCCCCTCACACCTTTAACCAACAGATTACACGGAAGAGCATTTTGCCCTCGCTATGATAATTTCTTTTATCTCTCATTTATTTCTTAATTGGTCATGTTGATTTGGGGCTTGACTTTCCCATTAAGGAACTATGGATTGCCACATTCTGTTAGCTTCATTCTACCCTCTAGTTCCTTAAGTGACATTTCTGACTATCCACTTTTTAAAACTCTTTCCTCCCCTGTGTTACAAGTATTCTTCTGCTTTTCCTCTTACTCCCTTTACTGCCCCTTCTCACAAGTTTCTGATCACCCATCATAAGCCCTCTTCTTTAGTCTCTAAACCCGCTGCCTATTCAATGTCTTCTATTCAAGTAACTTCAAATATCACCTCAGACTGTACCCAGATTCTCCAAATCCACCTGAGTAGCTCAGACTTCTTAGTGACTACCACCCACTTATAGTATTAAATCTAAATTGTTGGTTTTTTCACAGGTGAGCCTAATTTTCCCACAACTACCCCACTATATGCCATCATTTTCTTGTTTAAATCTTTCAGAAGTTCTCCATTACCCTCAAGAAAAACTCAATCCAATATCCTTATTTTTAGTAAATATACTATGAAGTACTCAAAGTAATCAAAAATTGATATGTAGATAAAGTGAATCTATACCACACCAAAGAGAGCTTCGGATATTATTCATAAACTGATATCTGCTTACCTCATTTCTTATCAACTCTCACCCCAGAGGAGGCACATGAAATTAACAGCCAAAACTAAACATAATTAAAGGAGCACTTTGAATTCAAGCTCCAGCCAGATTAAAACTGCTGGTAAGGTTCCCTGAATAGGTGGGGCACCTGGGTGGCTCAGTCAGTTGGGCCCCTGCCTTGGCTCAGGTCATGATCCTAGAGTCCTGGGATCAAGCCACATGCCAGGCTTCCTGCTTACCGGGGAGCCTGCTTCTCCCTGTCTCCCCTGCTTGTGCTCTCTCTCTCTCAAAGAAATAAATAAAATTAAAAAAAAAAAAAAGATTCCCTGAATAGGCTACACTCTATCTTCAGTATCTTTGGATATACTATTTCCTATGCATGAAACAACCCTCCCTAATCACACTGGGCCCTTACCCCCCCCTTTTAAAGATTTTATTTATTTATAAGAGAGGGAGAGTGAGCGAGAGCATAAGCAAGTGGAGTGGCAGGCATAGTGAGAGGGAGAAGCAAGTTCCCTCCTAAGCAGGGAGCCTGATGTAGGGCACAATCCCAGGACCCCGTGATTATGACCTGAACCGAAGGCAGACGCTTAACCGATTGAATCACCCAGGTGACCCTGGACCCTCACCCTGAAGATCAATTGATCTGAAAACCAGTTTTAAAAACTTACAGTTAGTGCCTATTCTATGTAATTGTCCTGCACCCTATTTTCCCCCTATTCTGGTACTTGTCACATCACTTTCTTAATTAACTCTATCTGCCACTCATCTGGAAGTTCTTTGAGGAAAGGAATTCTATTATGTTAACCAAGGTATCAGCAGTTTTTAGCCCAGTACCTAGATAATGGCTGGTGATTAATAAATATCTGTTGAATCATAGTAAAGTTATCTAAATTCAACTTTGCTTTTATGCCTGTAGACTTCAATAACCCTATTTTAGTTAATAAGGGTAGCTTTCTGGCCCCACAGTTCTTCTGGAAATATTATCTTCTCTGTAAAGCTTTCTTAAACCATCACCTATATCTAATCAACCCCCGTACTCTGTGCCCCTATCCATGGTGCTTTCATGGTCCTTTGTGCTCAATTCTGTAGTTACTCTTCATATTACCTTATTGTTATTCATCACAAAGTGACTATCTATAGATACTGCAAATTCTTTGAGGGCGGAGACAAGAGGCTAATTTCTAGCCACTTCTAGCTTACTACGAAAACTGCCAAAATAAATACATTAATACATGCAGGCATGCATACATACTCTTTAAATAAATGAAATCAATCAACTAATCAATCTCAGGTAAAGACTGCCATCTCCCTAAATAAGCTGAATCTTTCCTTTATCCTAATAGTCACATGGAGTTTTACAAGAGAAACTAATGTTCCAAAAATCTAGTTTTACCAAATTATAAGAACTGAAAATCTGGATACACAATGTATCTCTACGTTAATAAATTACAGAGGTCTTCTGTTATTTTGCAGGACTTATACATTATACTATGCTGATGTTTATTTATCTGTGAATTTCTACTACTTTAATGGCTACACTTTAGGTTCAGTACAAATATAAAACATATTTAAATCATTTGAAATATACATGTAACATTATTCTATACTTTTGCAATAAATGTATCAACAAAAACAAAATACAATTATGTGAGGCTACAATTTACCAGAAAGTTGAATTCTAGAAGTTGTTTGTATGTTTTGTTTTTTGAAAACTTAAACACATTTTGTCTAAGACATGAAGTTAGAAATGTTGACTACAAAAGCTTATTCAATGTATGAAGTGGCTGCCATATTAAACATGTAATGTGAAAAGAAGCAAAGAAAAATACCATTGCAGCAGAAGTAATTAAGCAAAACAAGGTCAACAAAATTGAATATTGCTGTATCCATCCCGAATGCAAAAACGCGTGGGAAAGAATACAGGTTTAATTAGAGGACAGCCCCAGAACTACATGGAGACTACTATGGAGATTCAAGAGTGGACTTGTGAGGACTTAGGGATTTTCAAGGTTAATAGCATGTTTGTCCTTATATCTAATTTATCTCCAAACACTATGAGCCAAAATACGCCAGGCTCAACTTCTGGGTCACAAGTGTAATGATAAAAGGGAAGAAAACAGGCTGTTTAACAAAAAATAGGTTCCTAAAGAACCTGGGCATGAGTCAAGAAGAAGTGGGAACACTCAAAAGAATGTATGTTATGCTGGGAAGAGGCCCTGGGTTTGAATGAACTGAGCTACAACAATAACAGAAGATTCTGTCTGGAAAGTGTGGCATAAACATAATGGCTGTAGGGTCAGAGTGGTGGCAGCAGAGGTCTTGGATCAAAACTCCCTCCTCTCAGTAAAGTGACAGGATCAATCCAGCACAATTCAGTTGCTACTAAGAAATCGGCATAGGGACGCCTGGGTGGCTCAGCTGGTTAAGCATCTGCCTTCAGCTCAGGTCATGATCCCAGGGTCCTGGAGTCTAGTCCCACATCAGGCTCCTTGCTCAGAGGGGAGCCTGCTTCTCCCACTGCCCGCTGCTCCCTCTGCTTGTGCTCTCTCTCTCCAATATATAAATAAAATCTTAAAAAAAAAAAAGTTGGCATAAAGTACAAAAGAGTGGGACAGGTGCACAAGGGGGGGCAAAACAATGCGTGTTCGTGAGCTTTTAAAATTTGGTTGCTTAAAACGAGAAAGGCCTGTATTTTCAAATACAGACCTCAGTCCACACTTTGATACACTGTTTCATAGAACCATTAACTTCTGGGTGCCACAGAAAATCCTAAAAAGGAAACATGAGAAAAGAAAAAGTTGAAGAAACTTATATCCTCTATAAAATAAACACGCACGGGTCTTACAGGGTACCTGATGTACACCACTACAGGTCCACACCACCTTCACTCCCCTCAGTTTCCCAACGGTCTCATGATATTTCTTGTATCCACTTCTGCTTTACTCTGAATTACTCTCTGTAGTAATCTTTTCAAAATCTAAACCTGATCTTGCCACATTCTTGCTTAAATATTCAAGGACTTTCAACGGCCCTCAGAATAAATTCCAAAGTCCTTAAAACTGCTAAGGAGCTGCAGGATCTGGCTTCTACCAAGACATTCTACCTGTTCTCCTGCCACTCTTCCCCTCACACTAAGTACCCTTTGGTTCTCCTTCAGCTCCTAGGATGCTCTTTGTGCTTCTTTTTCTCCAGGACTTTGCATGTACTGTTCTGTCCACGATGCTCATAAAACTCTTCCACAGAGCCTGACTTGCTCCTTCGGATCCTTGAAGCTTCAGTTAAAATATCTCTTTCTCAAGGGAGAAACTTTTTAATTCCTTGTTTTGTACATTCCTAATGTCCCATTTTT
This sequence comes from Mellivora capensis, assembly GCA_004024625.1. Taxonomy (NCBI): domain Eukaryota; kingdom Metazoa; phylum Chordata; class Mammalia; order Carnivora; family Mustelidae; genus Mellivora; species Mellivora capensis. The sequence continues at coordinate 36,601 of PISX010018171.1, read as the reverse complement.
TCCTTTTTACCATCTTACTCCACATTTAATGCATGTAGAGAACTACAATGACTTGCAAAATCTATTAGGTCTAGGACATCCTTGTCTTGATTCCCACTGCATTCTCAGTACCTAGGAGAAGTCACTGCAACTAGAAATTCAGAAAATTTACATATATTCTTTTACTGGTATTAATCCTGAGCACCTACTGGTTTCAAATTAACATACAAGATTTTTTTTTTTCTGGATTAAAAAAAAAAATCTGAGAGACCAAATTTTCCATTTTATTATACAAAACAGTGCATCCAAACATTTACTCAATCATTTTAGCTATTCTTATCTACTCTAAATACATTGAAATAAATTTAGTAACACAAAGCATTAGCTGATCTACAAATAAATTAACCAATGAATAGTTTCCACACAACATTTAGCTTACTATTACATGAACTTACCACTTTAACTGCTGCAATCTTGTCTTCAAAAGGAATGTTTCCATGCTGTCATTAAAAAAAACACAGAACAGAGAAATAAATATTCATGTGTAAATTAGTTTTATGTCAATAATTCTCCCTTTAGCTGCTTTTGCTAATTTATGCACATCTCAATTAACTATATTCAACCTGAAGGGAAAAAGATCTGCATAGAATACCAAAAAATAAGTGATACCACATTGTTTCTATGTGATTTTTAAAACTTAAGATATAATTCAAAGATAAAACCTCAACTATGAATAAGCAAACAAATATGTAAACATGCCTACATAAATTACCTTTCTGCCAAGGATGCCACATTCCAGTTTAGTCCTAGTATTATTATCTATGACAGGGATGGTTTGCTCCTCTGCATTTCCTGAGTCCCATCCCAGTCCCCGACCCCCATCCTAGTCCCCGACCCCCGTTAGAAAGAGCCACAAGACTAGTTCTGGCCAATGTTATGTGCTTAGAGGTGATGTGGGTCCCTTTCCACTTCCCAGGGCAATTCTCTAGTCTCTGGCTTAAACTAATGCTGAGACTGCAGAGGCAGAATGTTTCAAATGGTAAAACTAGAAGTACAAATTCCAACAAGGAGGCATCCCTGATTGAGCATATAGAGCAAAGCCTCTTGCCAGCCCACCTACCACATGCAGCACTAAATGAGGAAAGCATTTGTTAAGACTGTAGAGTGGTTTGTTGCTGCAGCAACAACTAGTCTGTTCTCACCAGTGTACTAGTACCGGCTCTGTCTGAACAGAAGTACACATCTAGGACTCTAGGTTATTTTGGGTTTCCAGTTGAAGACTGGACATAAGTGGTCCAACTGAAGAAAAAAAATAAGGTTTGGAGACACCTTCTTGTAACCAAGCTGTTCCATATAAAGAATAGAAATCCTTTCACAGTTAAAAATCCAGGGGTGGAGGTGATAAAATAAAGAAGCTAATTCTCTTCCTAAAACTAAGGTTGAAATGTCTTCATTAATTTAAGCAGACAAATCGAATTTATATCTCTGTGAACTAAAGCTTGCTTTTATCTGCAGGCTAACATTTAAAATTCAAGCATCATTTCCCAAAAGGACTCTTGGGACCAATGGTACTTTAAGGTGTGTTCTATGAAAGAGCTTCCTTGGTCCCATATATCTTGGAAATACTGGGTCAGACAAAATCACACGTATGTTTTCCTACTATCCCATTCCGACCTTGTTGAGGTTTTTCTTCAGAGAACTAATATGTCATGAACTTTCTTTTTCCTCCTTTTGCATAGCTCAGTTAATTCAACTCAATCTCTCTCTTTTTTCCTTTACCATTTTAATGGAACATTTGATATATACAAAAGAATATGTCACATATGTAATCACAAAGCACAGTAAACAAATAAGCACTCATGAGCCCATGGCACAAATCAGAGCATTACCAACACAGAGTGATCTACATGAACCTCTCCTTTTAATTCCTTATTTCACCCAAGGGAACCACTACTTTGAATTTTATTTATATTTTGCTTTCTCTTATCATATTGTTTTGTCACATGGATATACATCCTTAAATGATATATTGTTTCATGTAACTGGCTTGCTCTCCAACTTTTAATTTTGAAAAATGTCATACTTAAAAATGTCAAACTGAGAGCAAAAGTGACAAAATTATAATGAGCACCCCAATCACCCTTTATCAACTGTTTACATTTTCTATACTAGGTTTTTTGTCTTTCTCTGCACAGACATATACATTGCTTTTCTCTTACTGAACCATATGAAAGTGAACTACAGACATAGCATTTTACCTTTAAAGATTTTTTTTTAATTTTAATTTTTATTTATTTGACAGACGGAGATCACAAGTAGGCAGAGAAAGAGAGAGAGGAAGGGAAGCAGGCTCCCTGCTGAGGAGAGAGCCCGATGTGGGGCTCGATCCCAGAACCCTGGGATCATGACCTGAGCCCAAGGCAGAGGCTTTAATCCACTGAGCCACCCAGGCGCCCTAGCATTTCACCTTTAAATACATAAAGCATGCATTTCCTAAGAACATAAATATTCTCTTATATAACCACAATACTATAATCCCACCTAAGAAACTTGACATTGATAATATATTAATATATGGTCCACATTCAAATTTCCCTAATTTCACAATAATGTCCTCTCTACAGCTCTTCTATTTTAATCTAGAATTCAATTAAAATAAGGTATTTAGTTATCATGTCTCTTTAATCTTTTATAATCTAGAGCAACTCCTGGCCTTTTAAAACCTTCCTACATTGAGTGGAGGGCAAGCAAGATGGTGGAGGAGTAGGAGACCTAAATTTTGTCTGGTCCCAATTTTCAACTAGATAGTTATCAAACTATTCTGAACACCTACAAACTCAATAGGAGATCGAAGAAAAGAATAGCAGCAATTCTATGAACAGAAAAGCAACCACTTTCTGGAAGGTAGGGCATGTGGAGAAGTGAATCTGAGGTGATATACAGGAAGATAGACTGTGGGGGAGGGAGACTCCAGTCAGCTGGCTCCGAGCAAGTGATAGAGCAGTGGAGCACAAAAGTAGAATTTATAGAAGTCTGCTCCAGTGAGGGATGTCACTCTAGTGGCTAAGCTGGGGATGGAAACCTTGTGGGGAAAGTATGGTCTCAGGTCCTCAGTGTCACAGAAAGACCGGGGTGCCTAAGTGTGGCAGGGCTCCCAGGGATCAGAGCCAGGAAGCCGGCTGCAGAGACGGAAGTGCATCTATTTCTTCCAGATTGTCTAATTTGTTGGCATAAGTTGCTCATAATATGTTCTCATATATCGTTTGTATTTATTCAGTGTTGGTTGTGATCTCTCCTCTTTCATTCATGATTTTATTTATTTAAGTCCTTTCTCTTTTTGATAAGTCTGGCCAGGGGTTTATCAATTTTCTTAATTCTTGCAAAGAATCAGCTCCTAGTTTTCGTTGATCTGTTCCACTTTTTTTGTTGTTGTTTCTCTTTCATTGATTTTTGCTCTAATCTTTTTTATTTCTCTTCTCCTGCTGGGTTTAGGCTTTATTTGCTGTTCTTTCTCCAGCTCCTTTAGGTGTAGGATTAGGTTGTGTATTTGAGACCTTTCTTGTTTTTAGAGAAAGGCTGATAATGCTACATACTTTCCTCTTAGGACTGCGTTTGCTGCATCACAAATATTTTGAACAGTTGTTTCCGTTTTCATTTGTTTCCATGAATTTTTAAAATTCTTTTTTAATTTCCTGGTTGACCCATTCATTCTTTAGTAGGATGCTCTTTAGCTTCCATGTATTTGAGTTCTTTCCAACTTTCCTCTTGTGATTGAGTTCAAGTTTCAAAGCAGTGTGGTCTGAAAATATGCAGGGAATGATCCTGATGTGTGACCCAGGGTGTGATCTACTCTGGAGAATGTTCCATATGCACCAGGGTAGAATGTGTATTCTGTTGCTTTGGGATGGAATATTCTGAATATATCTGTGAAGTCCATCTGGTCCTGTGTGTCATTTAAAGCCCTTATTTCTTTGTTGATCTTTTGCTTAGATGATCTGTCCATTTCAGTAAGGGCAGTGTTAAAGTCCCCTACTATTACTGTATTATTGTTGATGTGTTTCTTTGATTTTGTTACTAATTGGTTTATATAATTGGCTGCTCCATGTTAAGGGCCTAAATATTTACAACTGTTAGATCTTCTTGTTGGATAGACCCTTTAATTATTATATAGTATCCTTCCTCATCTCTTATTATAGTCTTTGATTTAAAATCTAATTTGTGTGATATAAGGATTGCCACCCCAGCTTTCTTTTGATGTCCATTAGCATGATAAATTCTTTTCTTCCCCCTCACTTTCAATCTGGAGGTGTCTTTGGGTCTAAAATGAGTCTCTTGCAGACAGCATATCAATGGGTCTTGTGTTTTTATGCAATTTGATACCCTGTGTCTTCTGATTAGGGTATTCAGCCCATTTACATTCAGGATAACTACTGAAAGATATGAATTTAGTGCCATCGTATTCCCTATAAGGTGACTGTTTGTGTGTGTGCACTGTATATTGTTTCTGTGCCTTTCTGGTCTATGTTACCTATAGGCTCTCTCTTTGCTTAGAGGACCCCTTTCAGCATTTTTTGTATGGCTGGTTTGGTGATCGCAAATTATTTTAGATTCTGTTTGTCCTAGAAGCATTTTCTCTCTCCTTCTATTTTCAGTGACTGCCTAGCTGGATAGTAGTATTGCATCGTACTTGCCAGGGGCCAGACTAAGCAATCTGCTCGGGTTTGCTCTTGGTAGCTTTTGTTCCCTGAAGGCTTTCCACACAGCCTTGGAGGATGAGAATGAAGATAGCGGTCTCCCAATCTCCAGTCCTGGAGGAAATGAGAACTCAGGGGTGGGTGGTGAAAATGTTCTAAACAGACTGTGGTGACAGTTGTACAACTTATGTACAATATACTCAAAACCAATAAATTGTTCATTTAAAAAAAATACTACATTAATAAAAGAAAGGACAAGAACCATATGATCCTCTCAATAGATGCAGAAAAATTATTTCACAAAGTAGAGTATCCTTTCTTGATTAAAACTCTTCACAGTGTAGGGATTGAGGGTACATACCTCAGTATCATAAAAGCCCTCTACGAACAGTGCACAATGAATATCCTTCTCAATGGAGAAAAATTGAGAGCTTTTCTCCTAAGGTCAGGAACATGGCAGGGCTGTCCACAATCACCACTGCTCTTCAACATAGTACTACAAGTCCTAGCCTCAGCAATCAGACAACAAAAAGAAATAAAAGGCATCCAAATTGGCAAAGAAGAAAGCAAACTCTCACTCTTTGCAGATGATATGATACTTTATGTGGAAAACCCAAAAGACTCCATCCCAAACTGCTAGAACTCATACAGGAATACAGTAAGGTGTCGGGATATAAAATCAATGCACAGTAATCAGTTGCATTTCTATACACCAACGGAGAGACAGAAGAAAGAGAAATTAAGAAGTCAATCCCATTTACAATTGCACCCAAAACTATAAGATACCTAGGAATAAATCTAACCAAAGAGGCAAAGTATCTGTACTCAGATAACTACAGAATACTCATGAAAGAACTTGAGAAAGACACAAAGCAATGGAAGAGCGTTCCATGTCCATAGATTGGAAGAACAAATATTGTGAAAATGTCTATGCTACCTAGAGCAAACTACACATTCAATGCAATTTCTACCAAAATACCATCAACTTCTTTCACAGAAATGGAACAAATAATCCTAAAATGTGTATGGAACCAGAAAGGACCCCGCATAGCCAGATGAATATTGAAAAAGAAAAGCAAAGCTGATGGCCTCACAATTCTGTACTTTAAGCTCTATTACAAAGCTGTAATCATCAAGACAGTATGGTATCAGCAGAAAAACAGACACATAGATCAATGGAATAGAGAGCCCAAAAATGGACCCTCAACTCTATGGTCAACTAATCTTCGACAAAGCAGGGAAAAATGTCCAACGGGGAGAAAAAACTGTCTTTTCAAAAATGGTGTTGGGAAAATTGGACAGCCACATGCAGGAGAATGAAAATAGGCCATTTCCTGACACCACACACAGAAACAGACTCAAAATAGATGAAAGACCTAAATGTGAGACAGAAATCCATTAACATCCTTAAGAAGAACACAGGCAGCAACATCTTTGACCTCAGCCACAGCAAATTCTTCCTAGAAACATCACCAAAGACAAGGGAAACAAGGGCAAAAATGAACTACTGGGACTTCATCAAGATCAAAAGCTTTTGCACAGCAAAGGAAACAGTCCACAAAACCAGAAGACAATTGACAGAATGGGAGAAAATATTTGCAAATGACATATCAGATAAGGGGCTAGTATCCAAAATCTATAAAGAATTTATCAAATTTAACACCCAAAGAACAAATAATCCAGTCAAGAAATGGGCAGAAGACATAAACAGACATTTCTCCAAAGAAGAAATCCAAATGGTCAGCAGACACATGAAAAAGTTTTCAACATCACTCGGCATCATGAGAATACAAATCAAAACCACAATGAGATACCACCTCATACCAGTTAGCATGGCTAAAATTAACAAGTCAGGAAACAACAGATGTTAGCAAAGATGCAGGAATGCAAGCTGGTGCAGCCACCCTGGAAAACCATATGGAGGTTCCTCAAAAAGCCAAAAACAGAGCTACCCTATGACCCAGCAATTACACTACTGGGTATTTAGCCCAAAGATACAAATGTAGTGACCCGAGGGGGCATGTGAACCCCAATGTTTATAGCAGCAATGTCCACAATAGCCAAACTATGGAAACAGGTTAGATGTCCATTGATAGATAAATGGATAAAGATAAAGATAAAAATATAGGGGTGCCTGGGTGGCTCAGTTGGTCAAGCAACTGCCTTCGCCTCAGGTCATGATCCTGGAAGCCCAGGGTCGAGTCCCACATCGGGCTCCCTGCTCGGTGGGGAGTCTGTTCTCCCTCTGACCTCTCCACTCTCACTCTCTCTGTCTCCCAAATAAATAAAATTTTTTAAAAATCTATATATTATGGGATATTATGCAGCCATAAAAAATGAAATCTGTTTGCAACAATGTGGATGGAATTAGAGGGTAAGCAAAATAAGTCAATCAGAGAAAGACAATTACCATATGATCTCTCTAATCTGTGGAGTTTGAGAAACAAGTCAGAGGATCACAGAGGAAGAGAAGAAAAAATGAAATAAGATGAAACCAGAGAGGGAGACAAACCATAAGAGACTCTTAATCTCAGGAAACTAACTGAGGGTGGCTAGAGTGGAGGGTGATGGGAGAGAGAGGGAGGCTGGGTGATGGACATTGGGGGGGGTATGTGCTATGGTGAGTGCTGTGAATTGTGTAAGACTGATGAATAAGAGTCCTCTACCTGAAACAAATAATACATTATACGTTAATAAAAAAAATAAAACCCTCGTACATCACGTACATCAATTTATTGTATTTATATATATCAAATATTATGTTTATTATTTTTGTAGAGTCTAGGCCAGTTGCTACAATGCACCAAATCTAGATTATAAACAGCACTGATAGTTATCTTCCTGTATATGTTTCTTAATAAATGAATAATAAGAGTTTCCCTAATAATAGTTCTATAGGTTCACAGGCTATATAAATGTACACCCTCACATGATAATGGATGTTATTTTCTGAAGTGTTTCTAACAATTTATACTCTCACCAGCAGTTTGGGATACAGAATCTTTAATAAATCTTGACAGACTTCATATTTTTTTACCACTATAAAATTTAATTTCTGTCACTAAAGTAGGTATATAATGGTATCTCACTATGGTCTTCATTCGAAATTCCCAAATTACAAATGTTTAAACATCTTTCAGATTTACACTAGGATTTATGTTTCCTCTTCTTTGAAATGCCTTCTTTAAGATTTTATTTATTTATTTGACAGACAGATCACAAGTAGGCAGAGAGGCAGGCAGAGAGAGAAATGGGGAAGCAGAGAGCCTGATGTGGGGCTTGATCCCAGGACCCTGGGCTCAATCCCACGAGCCTGGGATCATGACCTGAGCTGAAGACAGAGGCTTTAAGCCACTGAACCACCCAACATGCCCCTGTAAGGTATGTTTTGATGAACAGATTCTCTTAATCATAAGGTATGTGAATTTATCCTTCTTTCATTTTATGGTTAGCACTTTTTGTTTCTTATGTAAGAAACTTTTCCCTACTTGAAGTAATGAAGATATTCCCTTTTTTTTTTTTTTTTTTTGCTAAAGATTTAAAAGTTTTAGCTTCCATATTTAAGTCTAAATTTATCTAGAAATTATTCTACTTGATGATGTGAGGTAGGGGTTCCAATTTCACCTTTTCCCATCTATATAACCAATTGCCTCAGCATCATTAATTGGATAGACTTTCTTTTCTCCAGGGATCTTTAATGGCATCTCTGTTATTTATTAAGTCTTTTTATACTCATGTATTTATTTTATGTTTTTTTAAAGACTTATTTATTTAGTTGGAGGAGGTGGAGAAATCCCAAGCAGACTCCCTACTGAGCATAGAGCTCAATGCAGGGCCCAGTCTCAGGACCTTGAGATCATGACCTGAGCTGAAAAGAAACCATTGGTTTCTTTGTTTAGCTCTACCAATACCTGCCTTAATTACGAGAGAGTTAAAATAAGTCTTTTCTGCCTTTTTCTTCAGACCTGTTGTGGTTATTCTTGGTCCACTGCCCTTCCACACAAAATTTAGAATCAGCTGGTAAAGTTCCATAACATATCCTGTCAGGATTTTATTCAAATTACATTTGATCTATAGATCAATTTAAGAATAACTGGCATCTCTACAATATTGATTCTTCCCATTCCAGAATATAATACGTATCTCCCATTTATCATTTTAAATTATGCTAGCATAAAGTTTTATAATTCAACATACAGACCTTCCACATTTGCTAGGCTTACTCCTATGTACCATATGGTTTTGTGAATATTGCACACAGTAATTTTTAAATGAGTTTGAACTCTATGTTCCTGGTGTATAGACAAGCACTTCATTTTTAACAGCTTTATTGAGTTACTACAATTAATTTTTGTATGTTTATTGTAGTATCAGTTATCTAGTTAAAATTTTTAATATATCTAGTAATTTTCTATAGATTCTTTGAAGTTTTCTTTCTGGATAATTGTATCATATGAAATTCTGAGTCTAACTCTTTCCAATCCTTACATATTTATCTTTCCTTGGGTAAGACCTCTAATACAATTTTGAATAAAAGCAGAAATAATGGACATCCTTGTATTCTCTTTGAATTTAACATAAGTATGTCTAACATTTCACCATTCAGAACATTTATGGTGGGCTTCTAGAATTTTTATCAGGTTAAGTTATAAAATAAAGGAACTTATCTAATAGAGAAAGAATGATACCATTTCTCTGATACTGTTGAGGCTTGGTTAGTGGCCCAATATGTTGTCATAAAGATTCCACATGTGCTTTGAAAAAATATACTCTCTGGTTTTTTAGTGTATTCTTTAAGCATTGAGCTGTTAAGTTCATAAAATCGGCATGTTACTAGTCAACTATATGCTTAGTAATTTCGCTTGTTCTATCATTAAATGCATGAGCAGTGAGTAATTCTCTCACTTTGATGGAGGATTTGTCAACTCTTCACTATAATCATATTAATTTTGCTTTATACATTTTAAAGTTAATTTATTTCATGCCCACGAGTTTAAAATCTTAGTGATTTGAGACTTTTCTCATTAAAAAATATCTGTATCCTTAGTAACACTTTTGCCTTACAATCTATTGTCTTATATTAATATGCCTTATCTTTCTTTAGTATTTGTCTAGTAAATCTTTTCTCATTTTTAATTAAAACCTTCCATAGCTTTTTGTTTTAGATAGGTCTTTTTAAGCAGCTGAAAGTTTTTAAAGCCAATCAGAAAATCTGTGTTTACTTGACAAGTTTAGACTACTTGCACTTATTTTGATTATGTTTTTATCATCGTACTTTTTGATTTCTAGCTCCCTCACACAGTTTTTTTTTATATATGTGGAATATATATAAAAGGTGATTTTTACATGTACATGTATGGTTTTGTATACAGGTAGATACGAATGCATGTGTATGAGCATATACATGTGCCCGCATGTTGTGTATGTGTGGGGCATATATTTGGCATTAGAGGAGTTTGGTTTTAATTTTTTTCTTCTTCTGGTTTGGAATTCATATATCCTAATTCTATCCTTTTAGCCCTTGCTCTTGATATTTTACTATCATCTTTAACTTAAGTTCTAAAATAAGATAATACCTCAAAGAATAAAGAGGAACTTTAGAAAACTTTGTGATCATATCCCTCTGACTTACATGCTATTATTAGCCAGTTCTTTAATACTGTCTTTTTATAAAGTATAAAAAGATATTATCATTTTATATACTTTCGATTTACATACCTCCTTAGGATTTTCTTTAACCATTGCTTATTATATTTCAGATCATTTTTTCTGAATTATTTCCCTTCTTCCGTTTACGCTTTAGAAAATCCTTTATAAATTATAAATCTATCCAGCAGTAAACCCTTATTGCTTTTGTTTATCTGAAAATGTTCTAAATTTTGAGAATAGACATTTGTATGCTAGGTACACAATTCTAGATTGAAATTTCCTTTGTCTTAGAAGTTTAAAGTTACTATTCTAGTGTCCTCTGGCTTCCAATATTACCACTGAGAAATCTGTTGGCCCAAAGCTTTGCCTTCTACATACACAGCATTGCAGCCTTTGGCATCTGTCTTCAGGACAGCCTGAACCTCCACTGAGTGCCTGCTATTATTGTTTCCATCTCTGGTTTTGACTCATGGTTTGTTCCTTTTCTGGGGAGTGTCTCCCATTTCCTCAAAGTCTAGAAATATGTCAACAAGTATATATTTTTTAATCTAAGATCCAGCTGGTTTGAGGTTGAAGGGGCTCCCAGAGTATCTAGTTTGCCCTCTGGCTGAAAGCAACACAAACAGGGCTTTTTTTTGTTTGTTTGTTTTACTGCAAGACTTCTCAAGTTTTTAATACCCCAGACTAAAGTAAAACCATCTAAAAGGGAGACATGATGTCCAGCTCTGCCCAAGTTTATTTTACTAGAGCTTTTTGCAGAACTAGTCTTCCACAAAATGGAATTTGAGAAAAGAGTCCTGTTCTACAAATTTTTTTTTTTTTTTTTTGCCTCACGTGGAGAAGAAAAATTCAAATAAAGAACTATCTTCAATACTCCTACTCTTCCCAAAGAAACCCATACCAAGGCTAAAATAATAATAATCAGCCTCTACAATATGCCAGGTTGTGCAAGACACAAGAAATACATTTTAAAAATAATAATAATAATAATAATACACAATCTCTGTCTTCCAGGTGTTCAGACAAGGGAACTAAGTAAAATACATTTCAGCAAATGTTCCACCAGCAGCTTGAACTAGTTTCTCAGCAACTGTCTCTCTTAGACTATGACAAACTGTCTTTGTTTCTTTTTTAAATGCACATAAATTTAAATGCATCTTGTTTGATAATTGTGGGTTAACTGAGCACCTCTAGAAAATAAAGACTGGAAACCTAGTGTTATAACCAGGGCTTTGAAACAATGTACCATATTGTACCTACTTTTGGCTAAACTAAATCATAGTTTCTTTTAACTAACTGCTGCCAAATCCATTATTCCAATTTTCAGAAATTCATACTAGCCTAGAAATATTAAAACTGTTTCTTTTAAGTTAGAAATCTCTCTACTTTTTACAAGTTCACTGAAAGTATTTTACTTTAAAACTGCGATAATCTCATATCATTAAACAGTTTCAACCCTTCTGTATAATTCTGTGTATATCAATACAAATGAAAAATACAATTACAGATATCAAAATAAATGAATAGTGGACTTTACCATTTACCCTTGTTAACATTTAAAATCTATACTAGCCTTTCCTAGTGGATAGAATCTCGAATAGCCAATGGACTCTTCTCACAGGAATAGCTCCCAAGGACGTAGTGACTATGTTGACTAGATACATACTTAGCTGGGAAGTCCCTCATTTTTCAACTCCTTACCACAGGGCAAATTGAGGGGAACAAGCAGATTTTCATCATAAAATCATTACCTATTCTCCCTACAATTCTAAACTTTCTTGTATTTTACTTTTCTCTCCCTGCTATCACCCACTCCCAATCACCTACAGTTGAAGACAGGGACTGGAATTTTGGATCACTTAAAAATGTATAAAAAGAAAGACAGGATGAGATAATCCACAAAATATTAACTAATCAACAAATTAACAAATATATGTAGAGAGATCCATTCTTGTTAGTTTTCAAAGACAGACACATTTTTAAAATCAGAAATTTTCTATAAAAAGAGCAGAAATTTGTCGCATTGTTGTTTTACGTATACAGTATAATTGCCCGGTGCCAGCAAAGCTGCAGAAAATTAGGTCCTGATGGACATTGCTAATAGCAGTGTAAATTAAAATAGTTTAGCAATTTAATCAGGAGTTTTAAAAATATTTGTATTCTTTAACCTAATATTTGCATTACAGAGATTCAATTCTACAGAAATAATCTAAAAGGCAGAGTTTTCATGCAAAGATATAATCAAGAATGTCCTTTTTTAAAATTGTAAAATTAAGAAAAAATAGAAAATTACAAAAAGAAAAGAAAATTATATAAAATTATACATATATCTACTCAATAACACTTTGCCATTATGAAGATACTTATATTGATTATATAATAATACGGTGAATTATGGTAAGTGGTGGGAAAAGAAGCAAGACATAAAATTGTACATGCTAAAAGATTACAAGATTATTATCACTTTTTTAAGCGACTAAAAAGAAATATGGCAAAATATGAAAAAAAGAATGAGGGATATTTGCTCTTAGTTTTCTTCCTAAGGAATTCTAAAATGTTTTTCTACTGAAAGAACTTACTATTTCTGAAAATTAGTCGTTTACAGTATAAAAGGTTTACTAATACCTTATCCACTGCTTCTTCTTGTGTTCTCCATTATGTTCCCCATTATGGTTACCATCCCTTTTTCCCTCCACCTTTCCCAAAACCAAAGTAAAACTTTTATAGTTCTCTTTGTTAATGTGGAGAGGCGTATTCCTCCTATAACTACCCAGTTGGTTAACTTCTAAAACAATACCCTAATGGAGAGAATAGGTAAGTTTTACCTTATTTCCTTCTTCTTTGAATTGGGGATTGATTATTTTTACGAAAGAATAAAACAGCTGACGAATTCTGGAATCACCAATAAATGCAATATGTTTATCTACAAGACAGTTCTTTGCTTCACTGAAATCAACAAAGAAACATTAATTGCAGTAATAAAATCAGCATGTTGGCATTTCAAAGCACATAGTTTGTGAAGAAAGTAGTACAGGATTATCATACACACACTTATGTTGCTTTAGAGATAGGTGGCCAGGTTTGTTTAACCAACCAGCCCGTGGATGATAAACTAACTCTACAATGATCAATAATTACAACCCTCATTTATTAAGTGTCTAAGAGGCACTCTAAGTGTATCAAGTGCTTTATATCTGTCATCTCAGAATAACTCCATGAGGTAGATATTCAAGCCCTAAAGCTACAGTCCTTCACTCACAGGCTACTTACTGCCTTGGGCCTGATTCTCTTTTACCTGAGTTAAAGAAGCTTGGACAATTTATTTTCCTAATGCTTTTGGCAGGAATCTTCATCTGGGCTGGCCCCCACCTCCACCCCCACCCCCCCACTCTGTCAGCAAATCTCTACCATCATAGAGAGAAGTACCATATAGTATTTTCTTTGCTTCAGTAACCACTCTCCAGTAGATATTAAGACCCATGCTAGAAAAGAAAACAAGCAACAAAATGAAGAAACCTTACCTGATTTTGTATTTATGCATCATACAACTGTGAGGTTGCCAAACTTTCTCTCCAAGAAATCTGCCACTTGAGAGAAGGTATTCACATGAGTCATTGCCTGTAATGGTTCAACAGTGTGGAAAACAATAGTCATATTTTTGTATGTTGATTATCTGACCTCATGTAAGCTCTCTCAGATGAAAAAATACAAAGTTTTCTATGCTTCACTATATCTTCTAGGTGGATATTACTCATCCATGAGAAGCACAGAGTAAATATCAATACATTAATATTCAAGAGGATAAGAGCCACTAATGACAGATGCTTCACTGTAGAAGGGACTCCTAGTTTTTAAATGCTATATTTTTAAATGTTATATTCAGAACTGCCTTCTGCTCAGGTTTTTTTCTAGGGACATGATTTCAAACTAGTCCTTATATCTGTTTACCACTCCTAATTGAAAAAGAAAAGTTTAAGGAATAAAAAAGAAGAAATGCCTTCTTCAATTACTTTATTCAATTATTATAATGTATAATCCATTTGCACAATTGGAAAAGCAGTAATGAAGATATTTTATATAAACCTATTCCCTGATTTTCACAACTTCCCTGTGAGGAAGTATGCTAGCCCTATTCTGTAAATGTGCAAACAGATTTATTTAAGAACTTCCTACTGAGCTTACCAAAATTTCACCCTGTTATAATTTACAAAGATAAGACTTAGAACTATGTCAGCTACATGGTGGCTGAAGGCATATAGTATCAGTATCAATAAAAAATACAGATTTCACAGTTATTAATATTCAGCCTCTCTACTTCTCTTGTTGTTCTTGCCTTCCTTTCTGCTCATCAGCCAGCCAACTCCTCCTAGTTTGGTTGAGGCTGTCACAGTTTCATACAAAAAGTTCCACACCTGGGAAACTCTTCAGTTTTGTATAAATGGGAGAGATGGTCCCCCTATTTCCTTTGGCTATTTTATTGGACATTAGCTTACATGACTCAAGGAGTTTAAAAGGGAGTTGGAGGCATTAAAAAAGTCCAAATATGTCAAATGGATAAGGGAAAAACAAGATATTTAGAAAAGCCATGGGGTTATAGCAAAATATACGTATTATTTAAATTACTCTCTAGTTCTTTATTAAAAGTCACAAATAGTTAAGATCAGGAGAGAGGAACACTATGGCACAAAAATGGTACTGAACCATTTAGGGTGGGGACAGAGAACACCCAACAATATTTAAAGTAGAAGAACACATCTCTTTTCTCAGCTGGTTATCCATTTATCTAGCCAACGTACAGACAAAAGGTGATACAAATACAAGATAGGTATGCATAAATAATGAAGGTGCTGTTATTTCAGTGTCATAAATTCTAAAATAGAACAGGAAGAGAAAGTGAAAATACTGCATTGTTGTGCTGGTAGAAAACTGGATAGGGAAAGCAAAAATATAAATTATTAAAATTTCGCAATTATATACGTAGCCTGTGCAGGTTTTTTGGGTTTTTTTTTTTTTGTATTTCAAAGATTTTTTAATAATACCTTTGTAAGAAATAATAATCAGTTCTTAATTCTTTCCAATTATTAAAAACTAATTCTAGTTCTAAAAAAACAAAATTAAGATACATAAATAATCAAGAAGGAGTAAAGAAAGGACTATAAGAACACACAATTAAGTTTTTTTCCTAAGAACATCCTTCTGCTTCATTCTTTTATAATGGTTCTATATTAAAAATCTAGTAAATGTTTAAAAGTAGAATGAAAATTCCATACTTATAGCATTTCTAACTCTTTAAATACATCTACAAACCAAGCAAAAAGTTAGTAATTTGTATTTTCTAAAAAACTTAATAGAAGTTGCAAATAACTAGGCATTAATTCTGTGTACTTCTTCTTCCTTTTCTTTCTTCTATCTCCCTTTCTTTTGTTGTTGTTATTTAATTTTTAATAGAATTTGAAACAGAAACACACCTTTAGTATGTGGAATTATATTATTTGTTAAGTATCTACAGGGTTTTCAATATGGTTTTATGAAGATGGAAGTACAACATCTTAAAATAACCAGTCTTTTTTCTACCAGAAAATGTGTTTAAAAATGCAGAGTTTAGTGGGAAGTTAGGGGAGTCCAGTGGTGGGTAATAGGGAGGGCACGTATTGCATGGAGCACTGGGTGTGGTGCAAAAACAATACTGTTATGCTGAAATGAAATAAGTCAAAATTTAAAAAAAAAAATTTTTTTTTAAATGCAGAGTTTGGGGCGCCTGGGTGGCTCAGTGGGTTAAAGCCTCTGCCTTCGGCTGGGGTCATGATCCCAGGGTGCTGGGGTCATGATCCCAGGGTCCTGGAATCGAGCCCTGCATCGGGCTCTCTGCTCAGCGGGGAGCCTGCTTCCTCCTCTCTCTCTCTCTGCCTACCTCTCTGCCTACTTGTGATCTCTGTCTATCAAATAAAAAAATAAAATATTTAAAAAAATAAAAATAAAAATGCAGAGTTCTTTTTTTCCTCACTACTACCACTCACACATTGTTTTCTAGTAGTTCAGGGAAAAAAAAACAGCTCTAGACTGACGAATCCATATTGTGCCCACCCCCTAAACAGATGTGGAGTTGCCACTAACCAAAAGGCACTAGAAACATATTTTAGAAACCACTGGTCTTGGGACACCTGGGTGGCTCAGTCAGTTAAGCATCTGGCTTCAGCTCAAGTCATGATCCCAGGGTCCTGGGATTGAGTCCAGCATGGGTCTCCTTGCTCAGCGAGGAGCCTGCTTCTCCCTCCGCCTGCCGCTTCCCTGCTTGTACTCTCTCAAAATAAATAAAATCTTAAAAAAAAAAATAGGGGCGCCTGGGTGGCTCAGTGGGTTAAAGCCTCTGCCTTCGGCTCAGGTCATGATCCCAGGGTCTTGGGATCGAGCCCCACATCGGGCTCTCTGCTCAGCAGGGAGCCTGCTTTCTCCTCTCTCTCTGCCTGCCTCTCTGCCTACTTGTGATCTCTGTCAAGTAAATAAATAAAAAATCGTAAAAAACACACACACACACAAAAAAAACTACTGGTATTTCCAGGAAAGAAACTTTTAATTTGCTAATGAATGCTAGTTGATGATGATGCTTCTTAATATATTTTATGATGCAAAGTTGTTTTTTTTTTAAGTAATCTTTGTATCTGAAATCGATAGCCTCTGTATAGTATTGGTTGAGGTTCCATCAGAGAACAGAATGTTTATCAGCTATTTTAATAGATAGAATCTAATATAAAGAACTGTTAGAAAAGTAAAAGAACTGCTAACTAGACAACCAAAAAGGCAAGAGACTTTCTTATACTTGTCTGAAAAATAATATAAATAGTGGTGATAATAACTACTATTTAATCTAATTGAAAATAAATTAACCTAATCTAAAAAAGAAAACTCCCACAAAATTCCAGACTCTGAAACAAGCTCCCTTTTCCTGAGAGGTATTTTTGGACCAAATCACTAAATGTAATCTAGATGTTAAAATAAATTTAAGTCCCACATCTTTATCATGTATACTAAGTATACATAAATATCTGCTGGCACATACTTCCCTTTCAAAATCTACCCAGAAAAACCCCAAACAAAAGAAAACCAAAAAATCCCAGTCATTATTTTCATTTGTCTCATATAATTTTGATAGCTAATTTAAAACAACCAGTATGAGATGCAAGTTGCCAAGTGCTCGGATGAATCAAGCTAGAAACAAAACAAAATAAAATACAAAAAAACTACACACACATATAACTAAAGAGAAAGAACTATCTACTTCAGCTATCTCCAATACTAAGAATATCTAGATGAATGGCTGTCCTCCTCCTCAGTCTATTATTTTAACCATAAGCATTTTGTTTGTCAATCCAAAGTCTCAGGTTTTTATGTATAATTTTTCTATAATAGAAAGATACTAAAATCGACCCGGACCCAGACCCCAGCAGCAGCTTGTGACAGGCCCAAGTAAGTAAAAAGACAAACATGTGTTAAAAAAAAAGGCTGGGGGCGCCTGGGTGGCTCAGTGGGTTAGGCCTCTGCCTTCCGCTCGGGTCATGGTCCCAGGGTCCTAGGATCGAGCCCCACATCGGGCTCTCTGCTCAGTGGGGAGCCTGCTTCTCCCTCTCTCTCTGCCTGTCTCTCTGCCTACTTGTGATCTCTCTCTCTGTCAAATAAATAAATAAAAATCTTAAAAAAAAAAAGGCTGAAAAACAAAATATAACAACTAAAGAAGACATCTAATGTGCTAAGTAAACCATAGCTTGTTTTTCCCTTTGAATAGAATACCTCTGGCATTCTGCACCTTAGACTGGCTAAATCATCCTACCAAAGCTGTTTCATACTACCAACCATGAAAATATCAGACCATAAAGTTTTTAACATGATTTGTGTAATGTTTTGTTTGCCTAAAATTCAGCAAGGTCACACTTTGGTCTGTGTTGAAAAATCACCTTTTACATTTTTCTTTTCACAAACTAGGAGTGGCCTCTATTACAGATGCTGTCATATAGATCAGGATCTTTCTGGCAGAGAGAGAAAAGGCTAAGAGACCAAGAGTTGCTTCCTTCTTACCTTAATTTCTGAACTTTGAACTTACTTTTCTCCCAAACATGCAATAATATCTAATATTTGCATTTAATATACCTGGTTACAGAAAGGAATTAGATCTCAAGAAAATTAAGGCATTTGAGACAAGTTTACTTTATCAATTAAAAAATTTATCCAGACTGACACTACCCTTAAGGCTATAGCTACTGGCCTCTTGTCACAGAAATGATGTTTTTAATCTGTAATCACAATATTTTTTTTTTAAAGATTTTATTTATTCATTTGACAGACAGAGATCACAAGCAGGCAGAGAGGCAGGCAGAGGGAGAGGAAGGGAAGCAGGCTCCCCACTGAGCAGAGAGCCCGATGCGGGGCTCGATCCCAGGACCCTGAGATCATGACCTGAGCGGAAGGCAGAGGCTTTAACCCACTGAGCCACCCAGGTGCCCCCGGTAATAACAATATTAATGGACATTTTGTGAGTTAGTAATGTTAGAGATTGAGAAAATTCAGAAAAATACAGTTAATAGGATTATTATTTAAAATGTCATTCTACCACTTTATATGAAAGTAATATTAATAATAAAGAAACCCCTCGGGGCGCCTGGGTGGCTCAGTGGGTTAAAGCCTCTGCCTTCGTTTCAGGTCATGATCCCAGGGTCCTGGGATCGAGCCCCACATCAGGCTCTCTGCTCCGCGGGGAGCCTGCTTCCTCCTCTCTTTCTGCCTCTCTGCCTACTTGTGATCTCTGTCAAATAAATAATAAATAAATAAATAAAAGAAACCCCTCTATCTTCTAAACTTGAGATCAGAACATACTATTAGAACATGAAATTCAATGAAAACCAAAAGAACCAAATAAAAGGAGAAAAACAGAAGGAAATAAGGACTTTGAGAGTTTACTCTTCCAATTATGGTTTATGGAGTTCTTTCTGTATATTAAGCTCAGATGATTTAAAGATGCATAAAATGCCCTTGGAAGCTCAGTTTGTGTGGGGAAGATGGATACAAATTACTATGATACAACGTAAGTGTGTACTAATTGCTATAGAAACACTAGATTCCTAATTCTTATTTCTGTGGTGGTGACATTTGAATCAGACCCTGAAAGAAAAAATCTGCACTTTCTTTTAAGGAGAGAGGTCACTGCAGGCAAAGAAAATTAGGTATCTGTGAGATGCATAAAAGGGCAAAGCATATTGAGACTGCGAAACTGGAGTTTAGAAAGAAGGGAAAAGATAAACATAGGTAATAAAAAGTAAGCTGGTCATATTTTGAAGTTTTACAAATTCAACTTTTAGAAAACCATTTTACTTGAAAAAGAAAAGGAAAACTCCTGACTGGTACTGTGAGGCTGAATTAGTGTTTCTAAATGATTTAATCCATGTCCCTCTGGAAAATGCTTTCTCACTCCATCTTCTATACATCACCACTGTCTAAGGAGCTCGGAGAAAGGCAGTCTATAACCTAATGGCATGAGGCGGACTAACTGGGTTGTAAATCCTAGCTCAATCACTGACTAATTGTGTGTCCTTAGGCAAGTTAACCTCTCATGCCTCATCTTTAAAATGTAAATAATACCGTAATTCGCTGGATCTAAGACCACTGATTATAAGACACATCACTATTTTATGTAACACTAGGAAAAAATGTTATCAATTAAACTTTGACATGCAATAAAGTTTTAAAAATTTGTCCTGATTACAGAGACGTCAAAAATGGCGGGGTGGGAAGAAATATGGTAATTTCATTTACCTCACAGAATGGTTGTAAAGACAAAAGCAGTTCAAACATGTAAAACCCTTAGTAGAGCAGCATCTGGCATATAATAAGTACTCAAAGTTAGCACGCAGTGTTTACCAAGCTTTACTTTCTTTGGTACATAATTCTTTCTTTCCTTTCGATAATGTGTAAAGCAAAAGATACTGAAGATGGGTATTCGAGCTGCATTCACTCTACCTTGCCTGAGGCGTCTGCACACCCACACACTGGAGATTTTAACATCAAGCATAAACCTCTGTATCTAATGTAAAGTCCTTTCTTACTCTAAAGATTTATGATAATGCGATTCAAGTGTAGGGTTATCTTTGTGTGAAGAACATTACATCTCACTCAGTTTGACTCTGCCAAAGCAGGAGGATGTCTAAAAACTTCTTGGTAGGATCATTATTTTTCCCAAACAGTCTCTGGCTCAAGTTCTTGACATACAGTCTGGGCAAGGACACACACCAGGTGTACTGCTTCACACTGAAGACACCGAAGCACCTATGGAAGCTGATGACTAGCTTCTGGCCGAGGCTTTATAAACAACCCCAGATTGCTACACTGACTCATAAAGTTCCATCTGACATTCTGTTTTCTCTGCTGATGACAGATCTTGAAAGGATGAAATACGGAATCTAACTATAATAATTAGTACCCAAGCTTATCAAAAGACAAAAGCACAATATAAAAAGAAAGGGGAGGAGGAACCAGATATTTATCTTTAGCACTGTAGCACCACAGTTAGAACATTTACCTTCACATAGACAAAATTGAGTTGGGTTACTGTCATCTTACACCAAACTAACATAAAATGATTAATAGTAGTTAGGAAATTTTCTTCAAAACAACCCCCAGTGCATCAACATTGCTAGTTTCACTTTACATGTGAAAGTGTCTGACTTCTGTTAGGTCCACCCAGGATGAACCAAAGCCCAGCCAGATCTATGGCAATGACCTATAGGAGGGTGAAAGAGAAAGGCCAAAGGGTGTAAAGAATTTATCTTTTAAAATCGATTCAGTGCATTTATATACAGAGATATTCATCCAGTACAGTACTAAAGATTTTTAATCCTCAAGAATTGCAGGAAAAAAAAAAAAAGCAGCAAAACTGCTCAAAATATCCTACACTTTGAAAGATCTCCTGGGATGAGAACAGAGCTCTGATTCCAATACCCCACTTACTGGATATTTTGCCAAAGTGGGTGCGAAGTTCAATGGGAATAGCATTAAATGTGCACCTGTCCATTACACATTACATCTTGACCAATTAATCTCATAGTCACCCAGAGATGACCAGATAATGGCTTCGATAATACTAAAAACCAAAAACAAAAGATCCTATCACTATTAATCTCCCTCAGCTTGCCAGCCTCTCTGCTAGTGGCATTTTAACAGAGATAATTAAAAAAAAAAATCAATCAACAAGGACAAGTAAATATCCCTTGATTACTGAAAGATAATTCGTTTTGAAATAAGGTCATATTTCCTTTTACCCTTCACACCAATTTCAAAACCCACACGCAAGGCCTCCTTTCAAACTGCTTCCAACCTAACTTCCTTGCCCACCTCCACTCCTGTCAACCCATAACTTTTCTATCTGCCCCAGTGCCTTTACTTTGTAAAAAGTGTGCAACCAGAACCCTTTACACGTTTCTGAATCACAGAGGCTGGGTGATACCTCCTCCATTTGGCCAAGGGCATCTTTTGCCAGCTGTCGCCAGGGCGGCAGAGGAAAATGGGGCGGCCCTTGCCGCTGTCCAACAACAGCTCGGCTCTGCAGTACAGGGCACAGGCCGGATTAAACCAAAGCCAAAGAGCCGGACCCCTAGGGCTCAGAATCGACCCCAACTCTGGCAAAGGTGCCCCTGGCCGGGCGGCCTCCGCCTTCAGCGTCCCCGGTTGGCCTCTGTCCGAGGGTCCGACCTGGTGCACGCGAGGCCCGGGCCTGGCGCGGCTCCCCCGGCCCAGCTCGCGCAAGAGCCCGGACCCCGAGAGCAGCTCGCGCCGGGCCCGGATCTGCTGCCCGGACCGCTGCGCCGGCGGCTCAGGGGCCCCAGGATCACGGGCCCTTTTCTGGGGGCGGCCCGCACTGGGGTCCGCTCAGTCGGCCAGGGGCACCCGGCTCGCAGCCGGGGCCACCTGGGGGCACGTGGGGCCACCGCCTCCCCGCCGGCCCAGCGCGCGGGCTGGCGGGCGGGCGGGCGGGCGAACGCGTGAGCGTGGGCGTGTGTTGGGCGAGGGGGGCGGCCTCCAGCCGCCGCGTCGCCTCCTCCCCCGGCCGGCCCAGGCAGGGGGAGGGCCCGCTCACCTCGGTAGCGGCGGGAGGCGAGGTGGCACGCTGCGAGGAGCAGCACGGCCACCAGCGCCAGCACCTTGGCGCTCCTCACGCTGAAGTAGTGGTTGATCTCCCGCTTGCCCAGGTTGTAGGCCAGAGCCGCCATCTTGGTTCCTCCATGACAACAGTGCGCGGCGGAGCGGGGAAGGGGCGCCGCACAGGGGCAGCACTGGGGCTGCCGCCGCCGCAGCCAGGCGGGGAGCCGCCGCCAGCCCCCGCGGCCGCCACCCGCGCCTCCCGCCGGGGAGCCTGACCCCACCGCCGCGGCGCCCCGGGCCTCCACCTGCCCCTCCTCGGCCGCGGCCGCCTTGGCGGCTTTACCCCAGCCTCGCCACCCCTGCTCGGCAGTGCCGGTTCCCCAGGCGTCCTGGACGCCTGTCTCCTCCCCTTCCTCCTCCTCCCCTTTAGCCTCCTGCCTTAATAGCGGCTGCGCCTGCGAGGGGGGTCCGGATGCCCAGTGCTCCGGGGTCGCGGGCCCCAGACCGCTCTCCGGGGTCACCGGGTCATGGGCCCTGGCGGGCCCCGGCAGGGACATGAGGATGTGAGTAGAGGGGACAAGGAGTACAACTTAGCCCAAAAGCGAGCCCTGGGGCTTTCTCCTGTCTTTCGGGCCACTACCTGAGCCCAGGTTGTTGGAAACAGAACTACAGGTCACGTTATTGTACTCCCCCTTCCCAAACAGACCCTTTTCCTTACTTTTCTACGCCCCCCCCCAACCTAACCAGGTGGATGTGATTTTACTGGGGTCTGGTCAGTCTGGCTGATCCTAGACGCTTGCCAGGTGTTGAAATTGCTGATAGCCCGAGCACCCAACCCACGAAGAAGACCAGTCAACTCTTAAACTTTCTTGGCCCATTTCTCTTGAAACTTAAAAAAGGAAAAATTGCCCAGTTCCAGTGGGCGAAGGTACACCAAAGTACAGAGTAGAACGTATAGAATGAGCCTAGCTTGGTGTAGGTGTTGAGGGGAAAAGATCCTCGCTCTTCATTTGTCTTTACGTAAGGGTTGGCTAGGTGGATGCGCCAAACATTAAAAAGTGTGCTCATGACAATCATTCCTGCTCCTAAAGTTGGTTAATGTTTTGTGGTTATCGATAAAGCAAGCCTGTCTTTGCTTTTATTAAGTGTTAGCCCACACCCACTTTTTTTTTTTTTTTTTTTTTGTCTCTCCTGTGCTGCCCTCCAGATGGAAATGGTTATTTACATTGCTTTCGTATTTGCCTTGTTTAAAGTGAGTCACTGGTTAGGTGGGGTGTTTTCAAGTATTCTTTACAACTTTCCATTTAGCCATTCCTGAACTTGTGTTTATGAACCCCTCTTAAAATTATAGAATGTAAGATTTGAAGGGGCTATTGAGATCTTGTCATCCCAACTCTTTTCATCCAAGAACTCCTTTTATTGTTTTCATCCGTGGACCCCATATCTTGAAAGATTTTGTCACTTAAATGAAATCACATACATCACTGTCATGGGTGTAATGCTAATAAGCAATAAAGTTAAATAAGTGTACAAACACTAGGCACTGTTCCCTGGAAATGGTCGCTTAATTTTGGCTGTCACTCTTCTGATCCAAGGTTGATCACATGCTGGAGGAATTAAATCAGATATTGTAAAAACCAGATAAATAACTCTGCTAACAGCATATGGTCCGCCAATAACATCCTAGCAATTTCTATGATGTCATCAACAGCAAATTAGAATTTCTGATCAGCGTGTGATAACCAGTGTTGGCCTGCAGAATTGATTTAATGCCTGCCAAAAGTAAAGAAACTTGACATTTTATTTAATTGCAATTTCCAGAAGGCTTTCTGAAATATTGTAAATAGCTTGTGGACTTCGTTCTTCCTTCCCCCTAGTTTAAAGCTAATCCCTCTCCTCTGCTCTAAATCTCTTCCCATCCCTTTTCTTGGAGTGTTGATGACTACCGTCAGTCATCCCTATGTCAATCATCCTCTCTCTGTGTCTTCTTTAAGTTCTCCCTCTCTCCTGGCTGTTTCTCTTCTACTAATACGTTTCTCTTTTTAATGAAATATATTCATGGACTATTTCTTTGTGTTTACTGCTACATTTCTCTTTCTTCTCTGACAAGTATCTAGAAAGAGTAATTGACTTTGAGGTCTCCACTGACTCCACTCCCTTTCTCCTTTCTAAATAACTCTCAAATATGAGGTCTGTGCTCTAGCCTCTTGCTGTTGCCTTGGTTAAGGCATGATTTCTTGCCTGAATTTCATATTCCTTTCATTCATCTTCCTCAGTTCTGGCTCAAAGATCCAATCTTACTGCTTCTCTGCCATACCTCTAACCAGACTGAACTTTTCAAAGCTCAAATCTGATGATGTTAAAAACTAGATAGTGGTTCCATGTTCATTTGCCTACCCCTAAACCATCCAGAATGTTTACTAATGCTCTGCAGGTTACCTCACCCCCTAATAATCCGATAAAAAGAGAAATAATCTGATAGAAACACTTACAGATGTGCATTACTTAAAAACAGAAACAACTACTACATTTATCCCTCTTCTTCTAACCAAATATCTATTTCTCATTTTACCACAGGAAGTCATGGGGATAAAGAGGACAAGAAAAGGAGATGAAATGAAGCAGCCAGAACAGTAGGAGGAGCACAATTTTGAGGTGAGAATCTTCTGGTATAAACTGTTTCTGTTTCACTATATCCATTCATTAGTTTATATTGATCTAATTTTTTATTATGGTATAATTGACATCTAACATATTAATCTTAGGTGTGCAATGTAATGACTTGACATTTATATATATTTATATATGAAGTAGTACACAATGATCTAGTTAAGATCAGTTGCCATACATAATTAAAAGATTTTTCTTGTGATGAAAACTTTTAAGATCTACTCTCTCAGCAACTTTGAAATACCCAATACGGTATTATTAGCGATACTTCTTTTCAGATTTGAAAAATTCCTCCTTTCTCTTCCTAAAGCTGCCTCTTTCATCTGTGTCTTGGTATATCCCTATATGAGAACTTGGTCTCATAGGTTTCCCTTCTTTATTTCTATCTTCAATTTATTCCTCTTCACTGTTTGCCCTACATATAAGCTCAAATGTTTCCAATTTTCTTAATTCACTACACAATCTCTTCTCCCTATCGAACTTCTTTTTTTTAATTATTATTTTTTTAAAGATTTTATTTATTTATTTGACAGATAGAGATCACAAGTAGGCAGAGAGGCAGGCAGAGAGAGAGAGGAGGAAGCAGGCTCCCTGCTGAGCAGAGAGCCCGATGCAGGGCTTGATCTCAGGACCCTGAGACCATGACCTGAGCAGAGGCTTTAACCCACTGAGCCACCCAAGTGCCCCCGCTATCGAACTTCTTGAAGGAACAATCTGTGATTACCCTCTTTTCCTTTCATTCTTTTCTTTCCTTCCTTCCCTTCCTTCTTTTCTTTTCTTTCTTTCCTTCCTTCTTTCTTTTCTTTTTTCCTTTTCTTTTCTTTCTTTCTTTCCTTCCTTCTTTCTTTTCTTCCTTTCTTTCACTGCTTAATTGATTTTTAAGAACTTGAAAACTGACTTCTACTCCTATTACTTTACTTAAACCACTTGTTCAAATGTCAACCACATCCTAAATGACCAAATCCAATATCTTTATCCTAGCTTTATCCTTCTTCCCTGAGCAGCATTGTTGGAATATTTGCTTTCTTAAAATCTTTCCTTTTTTACTTCTATGACACTACAGCCTTCTCTCTCTCCTTTCTCATGCATCTTCAAGAAGAATCCTCTTCTTTTTTCAAATCCTTATATGTAAGTACTTTTCCGAGTTTGCTTGTTTGCTTACTTTTCTTCTTGGGAAACCTATGTTACAAGTTGGCTTCAACTATCATTTTGGATTGGTGCATGCAACTTAGATTCCTCTCATGTGCTCTAGACCTCGTTCATATATCTCAAGGATAGCTTCACTGAGTATCTCCTGGTACCTTAGATTCAATGTGTTGGAAACCAGTTTTATATAACTTCGAAACCCATTCATTCTGTTATGTTTACCATTTAGTTTACTGACACTATTGTCTTCAAGTCATGCCTCCTCATTTTTGACTCATCTTTCTCCTCTGCCTTAGCAAGTATGGGTTTTTAGTTGGGTGTGTGATCACAGATGAGCCATTGGAGAGTCAGAACAAAGTACTAAAACTTCTATTTCTAGTGAATTCCTGTTAAAAATTATTTTAAAAGATAATTTAGGTGATAAAAACAAACTTCACTTAACACCCTATGAAATGGATAGCTCCTTTCACAGAACTGCAAAATGTAGTGGAAGGCAAGGAATTTTTATTGGGTAAAAAAAATAAAGAACCAAGGAAGAGAAAAAGAGACAATATCTAATTGGCTGGCGTCACATAATCAATTTGGGGATGAAAAGAAACAAGAAAATAAGTATACGGTCCAGAGCTAGCTTGGCGTTTGCATATTGGCTCACTGCATTTCTGGTAAAGTGGAGGCATTTACAGAGACACAAAACTTAGATAATTTTTGATTTGCTGATGTGGCATGTCTGGGCATGAATGGATTATCATAGATCTAGAAAGTTATTTCAATATTCCTAACTACAATAAAATAAGGTTTTATTATTATTTCATGTAAGTGCTTCCCTGGTACTCTAACTTGTTCTGTATGTAGAGTCATGTCAAGTGCACATGGAGAGGAATCCTGAGGGGAATGTGGGAATTCACATTTGTGAGGAGATCAGCAATAGCTCACTTATTTGTTGACTTTAAGCATATTGTACCTATAAGCCTAGCAAATGGATTGACAGATTGTATTATCTACTTTTATTTAAACTCACAGAATAGAAGATGACTTAAAAATCCCTATGGTAAATGTGAATTGAAGATAGTTCTAATTATAGCACTAGCAAACAAGAGTGTATAGAATGGAATCTTCTGCTAATAACAAGCTCTTCATCAACTACATTACTTGTTTTTAAAAAAAAGCCTATCATATACACACATATAGATATATCAGATACATACATAGATTATGTATCATCCATGACATATGTAGACATGGATAACTTAAATCTGTAAGAAATCAGAAAAAATTTTGAAATTATCCCGATTATTTGAAATGAGAATTTACATTTGCTCATTGTAAACCACAGATCTTGCTATAAATCTGTGGTGCTTGGAGGTGAGTTACTACTAATATGAAGCCATGGAAATTAACAAGACATTTAGAAGTTAAGCATCCAAACACGAATTAAACCACTCTCTTTAAGACCAAAAAAAAGTTTGTGAGCACGTATGAATGTTTCAAATTACGTGTATTATATTAGTTTATTAATAGACCAGTACATTTTTATGACTAAATATGCATTAGTTGGAGGGGTGTATGCTCAAATTTTAACTAATATTGAGTGCACAGTCAAAAACCCCCAACCACTTAATTAGTGAATTACCATAAGCTGCTTATTCTGGCTTCCTTAGGCTTTTTCCTTCTTCCAGAATGCTCTGGTTCAGGCTCCAACCTGACCATTGCAATAGGTTCCTACTGCTCCTTTTTCTAATAGCTCACTTTTTCAGTCTTTCTCTCTCTCTCTCTCTTTTTTTTTTTTTTTTTTTTTTTGCCAATTGCTGCTAGAGTTATTTGTCTGAGGCTTCTGTTTGGTCTTGTCATTTCCCTGTTTAAAACTCTGGGGGTTCCCTGTCAGTACACACAGAATTCCCAGGCTCTGACATTGAGGGTTGTCTGTGGTTTGGCCTAAACCACCATGTCTTCTATTTGGCTCTCATTTCCTTCAACCATGCTAACCTACAAGCCAGGAACATTATATATCTATCACCTTGCTCCTCCTCTAACCTTTGCTTAAAATACTTTTTTACCCTGCACCTCACATTCTGCTTGTTTAAAACCTGTCTTCTTTTTCCCCTACTTCAGCTCTATTGAGGAGTGATCGACAGAGACAGTTGTTTATATTTCTAGTGTTCAATGTGATGATTTGATCTATGCAGTCTGTGAAATGATTACCACAATCAGAAGAATTTTCTCCTTTAAAGACTGCCCCATTTTGCCTCTTCCATGAAGTAAGCCCATGGCTCCTATAACTCTTTCCTTTCTCAGATTTCTCATGGTACTTTGTTTCTGTCTGTGCTTAAGTATGCACCCAGCACAGGCGCCCTCCAATCAGAACAGATATCTTCTGTGCTTGTGCAGATTGTGTGTATTGGGAAATTATCAGCTCAGTCTTTTGGGATACATCCCACTGTGCTTTATAATCTATTCAGTTATTATGTTTATCTTTGTCTTCTTCATCCACCTCCTTCTAGATTTTATGCCCTGGGGCACAGGGAGTTAGTACTTTTTGTATTTTGTAGAGAAAACTTGTGAAAGACTTAGAAACGGTCCAAGATATTGTGGTTGTCTTCAATGGGAAAGTGGGCATTGTCCAGATTATCTGATTCTATCAGGGCTCTGAATCTTTTATTGTCTTTGAGTTATTTTACATTGCTCTAAGTTATATAATACTTATAGTAATGCAAATGATTTTTGTCCATAGAAATGCAAATTGTATCTCATTGGGATTCAGTTGATTATTGCTCTGTGGATATTGAGCAGTTTTGAAGTTTTACATTTGTTAAGCAAATTTACTTCACCATTCGTAATGCCATATATGTGTGGTTCTTTTAATTCTCCTTTGAACCAATTGTAATATCTTCTGGTTCCTTCATTAATTAATGAATTAAATAAAAACTTAGACACATGTTCATTTTATATCTGTATGAAAGTCATGCTGTATCCTCTTCTAAAAATTATCTTTTGATACATGAATATGCCTTGAACTTAATAAATAATTAATGTTTCTTAAATCTAAATTAATGGTCATTTAATGAAAAACACTGGAGAAAATTGATACACTTTTCTTCTAAAAGTTTTTGAGACTATGGGATAGATAAATATTTTTCCAAACTGAATTTTGGCTTGTCTGGACAAGTGAATAATTTCCTATGGTAGATTTAAAACTTACCTTTATTACAGTGAATTCGAATATTGGCATTTGGATTCTGTGATTAAGTTGAGTGTACCCAAAAACAAAACCCAAATATCCAATTTGTGTTTACTCAAGTATTCAAAAACTGATACAAAAAAGAATAAAATTCTAAACTATTCCTCAGTTACCTTATCATATGTTTTTAGTTGCATTTTTTTTAATCTGGAAGATTTCACCTTGAAAAAATTATACAGAAATCTCAGTAATCATTTGGAAGTTGTATAAGGTAAAAGTTTCAAACACGATATAATAGTCTTAAATATAATAAACACATCGTGAATGCACCTTACGTTTACATCTATCCTTGTCTTCAGACTGGGAGATGTGTGAGAGGCAACCTCAGGTTTCTGGGCAGAT
This sequence comes from Mellivora capensis, assembly GCA_004024625.1. NCBI lineage: Eukaryota > Metazoa > Chordata > Mammalia > Carnivora > Mustelidae > Mellivora > Mellivora capensis. Next base: position 6,763 of record PISX010018171.1, on the reverse strand, counting down.
TTTTGTCTAAATTCTCCACATACCCCAGTTGTGTTATCTTTCTCCCACTTTTCCAGCTTCTATCTTCTTTCCTTCTGCTCCAATTGTGTTTCCAAATGTCTGTACTTCTGAGAAAGCGCTTTACTACCTGTCCTTGGATTCTCATTTACTTTCCTGGTTTCAACAAGGGTAAAATCAGAGGAAATGAGAAAAAGGTGGACAGATTAGAGACAAACTTTAGAGGTAAAATAGACAACATTTGCTGATGGTTTGTATGTGGGAGATGAGGAGGAAGAACCAAGTGTGACTTCTGTTTCTGGCTTGAACAACTAAGTGGTGGCTTCAGGGATCATTACCAACATGGGGGAGACTGAAGTGGCAACAAGCTTAGGAAAGATTATCATAACATTGTTTTCAGTGTCTTCTTCTTTACACTGAAGTATGTTTAAAAATTGAAACCCAGAAAATACAGTACATACTAAATCTTCATGTGTGAAATTCTGCTGCACCCACCACTCTCAATACCCTTTCTCTAGGGCGGAAAAAAATGCATCTCCCACTCCATTCCAAGTTGCACTTTTTTTTTTTTTTTCGGGTGAAATCAACATTTTTTTGTGTAAACAATTTTTAAAGATAAAGGGGGGAAAGGGATGGTAGTGTAACAATTATTTTGCCTTAGGTCTTCCTCAAAGGCTAAGACAAATTCTCCTTTCTGTAGAAGAGTTGTTTAAATTAGCTGGAAATTCACAGTTCACTGCTTTTTAAAAGGCACCCTGTCCCTTAGGGAAGGAGAATATGAATATCTCCCACTGTTTCTAAGGTGAAGGATGTTAACCATTGATCAGATCAGAATGGAGCAGCTTGATGGGGAGAAAAAAGTACTAATCGACCTGCCTGGTTTCACAGCCTTCTGGCCCAAATGGTACTGACATTTTCATTAAGCAGGTTAAGGAAAACAATAGAGGTTAATTAACTTAGTGGTGTTTCAGCTGAAATGGCCAAAACTGCCCTAGGCCTCAGGTAAGTCTAATGTTGTTAGTAGCATCCTGGCCTTCCACTTTATACTGTATCACCTTTGAAGGTCCGTAAACAAATTAGAATCGCTTTTTGTGGGGGGCTGTGTAGCTCACAGGGATGTGTGAAAATGTATTAGGTAACGTCTGTAAAGCACTTTAAATGATTTATTCTTGAGCCAGTTTTTCCTAAGGGATACTTTGTCTCACACACTTCTAATTGCCATCTAGCTAGATGATGAAGAGCAATCTTCAACGAAACACTTAGTGGGTTGCAGGAGATGACTCATAGATCTTTTACTCTATGCACACAGAACATATACTTACATTTCCCATCATGAAATTCTGCCTTTTTAACTATCATATTTTTCTTTTTGGTGACATTTAGATATCATTTTTGGTTTGCAGAAGTGGCAGGTCTAACTTTGTGGTCGTTAGGAAAAAAGTTTTTACTACGGGGGTAGAATAATGTAAAAGAGCGTAGGTTTTGAAAGACTGTTCAGGGTTTGACACCTGGCTTCACCATTTACTAGCTAAATAATGTGGCAAATCATTTTGCCTATTGAACTTCAACTTTCTTACTTGTAAAATGAAGATAATAATACCTATCACTCAAGATTGTTTTTATGAGTAATGTATAGTTTTTGACACTTAGGTGATGCTCAGTAAAAGATTCTTCTTTCAAAGTTCATTGTCACTGGTAAATTCACAAGCCATTGTTCTTCAGTTTGCTCTCTACCAGTCAATATCTACCACTTAAGGTGTATGTCACAGAGACCGGGTGTTTAATAGAAAATAGTCAAGCACAGATACCTTCTTTTAGATGATAATTAAGTAATACTTGATTTAATCTGTTAAGTGGTACCCCAGTATGTTATTGAAAGGTCCTGCCACCCACCTTTTTGCTTTATTTCCAAGTTTTAAATAATTTTGCTTAATAATGTACTCTTTTGATCATAAATAACCTTTAGAGGCCGTTTTTGATCACATACAAACACACACACACACACATCTGGTTTCATTATGTTTGTTTACATAGTTCAGCAAAAGGTATTAACTAACCATATGTGCCTCCTTGAGCATTCAGTATTGAGCAGCTATACAGGGCAAAGAACTAAATTCTGCTGAATAATTTCATTAAGGGATATAGAATTCAGTCATTTAAAAGCATCTTTTTTTTTTCTCCTGTCTCAAGATTTCATCTTCATTGCTTATAGATTCTGGAGAACTCCTTTCTATTTGAAGTCCTAAATACTCTAGTTCCTGGCCAGCCAGTGAGTGATGCTGCCTATGATCTGTGAAGCTTTAACCAAAAAACAGGTATCAGACCAGTGTTCTTGAGTGGTACCTGATTTATGGTTTCTTGCTTTTACACATAAAGTACACTTGCTCCTTAATGATGGAATTTTCATAACTTATAAAATGTCACCTATTTTCATATATGACTCTCCGGTTAGGACCTTGTGTGACGGTCCTAAAGGAGGCAGTAAAACTCTCTGTTGGGGTAACACATAATTTTTTTTTATAAGAATTTGATACTGGTGAAAGGAAAACAGTTTCTTATTAACCCTATGCAGGTAACTTTATTTTGATGTAAGATATAGAGGCTCAGTATACATAATTGGTTTTAAATTCTGAAGGAGGCACTAAGTCTTAGAAGCTATTTTTAAAATATTTCACTTGATGTTGAGAGTTAGAGAGTTAGAGGTAAGTTACCAAGTAAAAGAAAGGACTTCTTCATACAAGTATCAGAAAATAGATAACAAATAACTACCATCAATATTCCAAACCAAGGATCTATGATTAAATTTAGTTTGTTTTGTTCATTTATGTATTTATTTCTTGTTCTACTACATCTTGGGTCACCAGGCTGCTTTCGTGAAGTCATCTGCTTCTGAAGTAGAACAGGCCTTGGAAATCCCAACCATTCCCACACATACCTGACAACTGTGCAGGCAGTGTTACCTTTACGCTCTAGAGTTGCAACTCCTGAGCCAATTGTTGAAATGTCAACAGTTAAAAGAACACAGTACAGTCCTTTCTGTGAAAGTCTGAGATTGTCTTTCTTTGGTGAAGATACAAATGTTAACTTCCGTACCTTTTGGCAAGTTTCAGAAGATAACAGAAATCACGAGACTAAGTGATTACGGTGATTTTACCGTGGTAATGAACAATGCCGAAGTTGAAATGAGTACAATCTGTACTGAGTGCAGGACATAATTTTTTGTAATGATATGATTAGTATTTTTCCCAGGAATAAGATTGTATTATGAACAGTGAGAGCGCTGACAGATCTCCAGGACCTTTTAATTCATTCTGTTATATGTACAATCTCAGAAACATGTATATGAGTCTTATTTTATCTATAAAACTTACCCTTTAATTTGACCGCTATTTTGATTAGTGCTTACAATAGTGTTGAGCTAATCAAGGAAATACAGAACATGTCAAGAAAACAACTATTTGGGGCATCACTTCTTTTATAAGGCAAAACAACAAATCTTCATGAACTTCTAGGATGCTTATGGGAAATTTTCAAAGAAGTTTTACATGTAAAGAAAAATCCTGAAATTTTAATTTTTCCGAATCTGGGATATGATCACGGGAAAGCAAAATCAAGAGTTATCAGAGCACATTAGATCACCGATTATGACAGGATCAGGTGTGCCTGAGAAACCATAAGTTGGCTACCTCTTATTCACAGTGACAATATAGTATTCTAAATGACAAGAAGGTAACACAATTGAAAGGAATCTTAGATATTTCAGAAATGAGGAACTTTATGTTCTTGTTGCTTAATAATCAAGGGCTTAACAAAGTCAGCACAAAATACAGAAGACTGTTTTGATGGGATATGGAACTTCTGCCATGCAGACAGATCACAGAGAATGTGAAAGAATAACTATTTACTATCCCTTGTTAAGAGAAGGACAAATAGTTCAAGATAAACTGTCATTTTAATATTTAGAAAACCAGATTCTAGTTTAGCATTAATATTCTATTTAGCAGTAAAGGATTCATTAATTCCCTGCTCTACTTTTTAAATTATCTTACAAATAAATCCACCAAAACTGAGTGAACTTTGTCAAAAATTGAATATATTTTACTTTTTTCAGACTCCTAGCTTGCAGTTTGAGATGGATAGTTTGTTTTTTTTTTCTGCCAACTATAACTTTCTGTATCAAATGTTTGTCTCACACAATCCTCTTTTACATTCTGGAATGTTGTTTTTTCTTTAAAAGATTTTATTTATTTATTTGACAGAGAGAGAGAGAGATCACAAGTAGGCAGAGAGGCAGGCAGAGAGAGAGGGGGAAGCAGGCTCCTTGCTGAGTAGAGAGCCCGATGTGGGACTTGATCCCAGGACCCTGAGATCATGACCTGAGCCGAAGGCAGAGGCTTAACCAACTGAGCCACCCAGGAGCCCTGGAAGAACCAAATTTTTGAGACAAAGCTACTCTCCTTTCCTCGAAAATAAAAACACCTTCCATTGCCTTGTTTTTGGTTGGTTGGTTGTTTGTTTAGGATCTTTTTTTTCCCCCAGTGTTCCAAGATTCATTGTTTAGGATGTGGAGAGAGGGGAACCCTGTTAAACTGTTGGTGGGAATGCAAGTTGGTACAGCCACTTTGGAAAACAGTGTGAAGATTCCTCAAAATATTAAAAATAGAGCAACCCTATGACCCTGCAATTGCACTACTGGGTATTTACCCCAAAGATAGAGATGTGGTGAAAAGGCCCTTCCATTGCCTTGTATTCATCGTTGTAGTTTTCTGCGACAATTGCTTTGCTCTGGTCTTTGATTACCTGTATGGATGATAACTTTCAGTCAAATTAGCTAACTTATATTTCGTAGAGAAAACTGGAAGGGAAATGTAGAAGTATCTATCATATACTTTAGCAAATTGGCAAAACTCCTAAAGGCACACATAAAACTCTCTAGAGTCACATACACTTATTTTTACATTTTAAATTAGCAAAATGAACACAAACATTAACATGACCAACAAATATACGCACTGTAAGAAACAAAAGCATATATATTAAAAATATATTGACCGACCACATTTCAGTATTATAGTTCACCTAGAAATTATCTAAGTGTCTAAGGTTAGGCATTAAATAACTTCATTTAAGAGTAGCCCAGGATTTTAAACTTAAATAAGTATCTTGCTTAAGTGGACATGCTACATCTTAGAGAGAATCATTTATCAGAATTAAAATTTAAGAATTTAGGCCCTTTATGTTCACAGAGCTTGTGAGTGAGAGCTGAGATTCCCTGTATCAATTTGACTTAATAATACTTATTCCAGGAAATTTTTGCTCAGGAGGATAAAGATATAAACCAATAAACAATTTTACTATTTGCTTTAGGAAATTCCTGAAAAGCAGTTTAGCCATATGATTTGTTCATCTGGCCAAACAGCTCTGTCTCCTATCAGGATAATAAATTGCTCACTTGGCCAAATAGGTAGCTTATAAAAAAAAACATTTACTTATTAAGACTCATGTCAAGAAGCAGACCTTGCTATATTTCTCAATCCTAAACCATTATGTCAAGGACTGTCCCCTGTGTCAATTAGTTTTCTGTCTTGACAAACTTGCCTTCAACCACTTAAGTCCAGATCCCCGAGCCCTATAATTATCGTCCCCTAATTTCCCCATTTTGAGACATTACTGGGATCTCTCAAGGTGGTGTTATCCCTTCCTGCAGTAGGCCTAATGAACTTAACTTTGATTGATCAACAGAAACTGTGAGTTAATAAATGTGTATTGCTTTAAGCCTAGAAGTTTGTGATAATGTTGTCATGCAGCAATAGCAAACAAATACAATTGCACTGATAAAACCAGTGGAGAATCAGATAGCTATTTTAAAACCAAAAGTTATCAAACTCACCTAGATTGTAAAAGATGCAACTTTATTACATGAACTTGTGACAAAACTGCTTCTAACCTTGAGGTTCCTGTGAGAAATTTTTAAGGCTAGTTTTTCGTGTCCATTTTTTTTTTTTTTTAATTTTCTGAGAGACTTGGGAATGTTAGAGTTACATGAGTGTTTATTTTCCCTTATGAACCAATTAGAATGGAGCAGTTTGGATATGAGAGACCCTATTATTTATTTATATGCTCCAGAGGTAGAAGAACATCAAACACACAGTGAGAGGTAAAAGTTTTTCTCAGTTAGAGGCCCGGACTTGCTGGGAGCTTGCAGCTTGAGCTCTTCCACCTCAGTCCTAGGTTAACAATAAACACAGAACCACGACAATCCACAAGTGCAGATCTCAAAGGGATGTTCTACTTTCAGTGAGAATAAAATGTTTTCTTGACTGAGCTGAGTTCACACATAACAAACACAAACCAAAAAAAAAAAAAAAAAAGTTAACAAAACAGATTCTTTATCATCTCTCACCTAAGAGATCCCCATTATGTCCAGACGGAATCACCTAGCGGTTAGATCATAAAACCAGATTCCCAAATACTGCTATTATCAGTGAGGAATAATTCGTTGGCTGTATAGCAACCAGACTTACATATACACAGGGGACTTTCTTGACCATGAAATTAAGATTGGCCCAGAAGCTTTTGATCTTGATGAAGTCCCAAAAGTTCATTTTTGCTTTTGTTTCCTTTGCCTTTGGTGACATATCTTGAAAGAAGTTGCTGTGGCTGATATCAAAGAGGTTACTGCCTATGTTCTCCTCTAGGATTCTGATGGATTCCTGTCTCACATTGAGGTCCTTTATCCATTTTGAGTTTATCTTTGTATACGGTG
>PISX010018170.1:0-41377 GCA_004024625.1 Mellivora capensis | reverse complement strand
GCAACATGGGGGACTAGGGGGGCAGAAAAAGAAGAAAAGAAACAAGATGGGATTGGGAGGGAGACAAACCATAAGTGACTCTTAATCTCATAAAACAAACTGAGGGTTGCTGGGGGGAGGGGGTCGGGAAAGGTGGGTGGGGTAATGGACATTGGGGAGGGTATGTGCTATGGTTAGTGCTGTGAAGTGTGTAAACCTGGCGATTCACAGACATGTACCCCTGGGGATAAAAATTTGTTTATAAAAAATAAAAATAAAAAAAAAAAACAAAAAAAACACTGCGGTTAATTTGAATGATCTACGGTCATTAGCTCATCAATTTTAAATGTCGCATGACCACAATGTTAACTTGACTTTATCTCTACTTTAGCACTGACTTTGGCAAGAGAATATCTCAATTAAGAAATGTAAGGAGTAGGATGCCTGGGTGGCTCAGTGGGTTAAGCCTCTGCCTTCGGCTCAGGTCATGATCTCGAGGTCCTGGGATCGAGTCCCGCATTGGACTCTCTGCTCAGCAGGGAGCCTGCTTCTCTCTCTCTCTCTCTCTCTCTCTCTGCCTGCCTCTCTGCCTACTTGTGATCTCTCTCTGTCAAATAAATAAAATATTTTTTTAAAAAGTTAAAAAAAAAAAAGAAATGTAAGGAGCAGTAAAGGTCTCTCCTTTCAATGCCTTTGTGGAAGACAGTCCCTGCTTTTCAACAACTGATTTTCTAGGCAGAGATTTTAAATATATGATTGAAATCATGCAACAGACTCATACTGATATCCCAGACTTTCATTCTAACTTGATACTGTAGCATAAGAATTTCCACATGATTACTTTGTAAACACAGTTTTTATCATCTCTGTCATCGTGTATCAAATGGGTACACTGTGTTTATTTAACCATATTTCCTATTACACGACCAAGTTGTTCACAGATTTTCATTTTTTTATATATCTTGTGAATCACTTTTTCTTCCTGTAGAGCACCCGAGGTGCCCCCACTGTCCCAGCTTGCTGGGGACTCTGCCAGATCCAGCACTGAAAGTCCTATGTCACAGGAAACCCCCTCAATGCCAGGCAAACTGGGAGAGCTGGTCACCCTAGGGAGAGCCCCAGGTGCAAACAGTAGAAGAACGCGGGGGTTGGAACGCATATCACAGTGTCATAAGGGGAAAACCCCACAGAGGTTTCCACAAGAAAACTGGGGGACCCAAGGCAGCTCTCTGCAAGGAGGCCGGGGGGGAGGGGGTGGGTGGAACAAGGGAGTCTAACAGGAAGTTGGGCAAAAGATGGTGGCTGGGATCTACCACACCCAGGTTTGGGAAGAGAGAGGCAAATATCCAGTGAGTAGGGCCCCACTAAGGTTTCAGGACAGATTCTGTGCAGGACCTAATGAGACCTGTAGGTCTCAGGATTGGACTCTCTCTGCACCCCTCCAATCTTCTAGGCTCACTTGCCTCCTGACCCGGCCCTGTGGGAGCTCTGACTGCCTGATGCAGGCTCCCTCTCCCAGCTTCTGGCCTCCTGTCCTTGACCTGTACCTCTGGCCTTCAACGTCCAAGCTACCACACACCCTCTGCCTGGTAACCTTAAAGCCTGAGCAAGTTAATGCCTGCGGAGGGAAACTGACCACTGGGAGGCAGGAGCCACTGGATAAATTCTTCCCCTTTTCTCTTTCAGTGCTCTCTGTCCCCCCTTCTTGGCCTGGTTCTTGGGGACAGGTGGCACATGGCTTAAAGGATGTAATGGTGAGGCGGCATACTCCCTTCCCTACTTCACTCTCCTCCCCCCACTTCTGTTCCCTGGCTGTCCTAACACATTAAATAGCACACACACAAACCTTCGTCTCAGACTGTTTTCTGGGCAACTCAGAGGTACCAAGACAGTCCCTCACTGAAGAACCAAAAGACAATGAAAGAAGGGAAATTAAAAAGGAAAGTAATGACAGGCCAGAACGTCTTGTTTCTGGAAGGCCTACAGATTTGCCCAGTCACAAGACTTCAAGAACCCAGTTTTCCTGAAGATTTTGAACAGTATCTTCTCCCTTAGTCTTCCTAAATAGGAAGATTATATGATCTTGGAAGACAAAAGCAATGCCTGGAATTCTATATCTGAGAACACATAAAAGCATAATAAAAACTGTGGATTAACTAAAAAGCAATGCTGGGACTGCCACTACTAGACTTGATTGAACTGTTACATTTTACATTAGGCTTTTGAGATGGACACCAAGAGACCATCCTCCATGTGATGTGTTCAGGAAAGGCCTTCTGTCTGCCCCAGTGGTCTGCATATGGGGACACAGCATCCCCAGGGGACCAGTGAGTCCACTGTGTCCTTCACCAGCACTGTCCCTGATCCCCACAGGTAGACAGCTCTCGGGGACATGTCAGGCCAGCTGTCACAGTGGACAAAGGGACCTGTTTCAGGACACTTGAGACATATTTAGTCTCCAAGGTGCAAATCTATGCAGAAGTTTACTTTCAGTGATGTTCCATGGTGTCCTGAAATTTAACAGAGAGAAACTGAACAAACTTTAGGAATAGTGAGTGCCCAACACCGTCCCAAGAAAATGTCCTCTATACAAACACATGCGGGCTTGACACTCCAGACTCCGAGTTTTTAGTTAAACTGGTTGTTTTAATTAAAATGTAGAATTTTAGGTCTGGAATGGATCCTGGGGAAGGTTTATCCTGTGTTTTTCTGAACATTATTTTAGAAGAACTCTGGCTCCCTTAGAAAACAAAACAATCTTACCACCAAAATAAAATTGGTAGAAGTAGAATTACTCTGCTGAAAGAGGTGGGTATGGCAAAGCCAAAGATTGACAAACACAGTTTGCAACAACCCTAGTGAGATCCCATCTAGATTTCTAAGTTACAGGCCAATCCATCCAACAGGCCAAGGGCCAGGTGGTTTTTAAGAAATTTGTCTTACAAGACCCCCTCAATGTCTTTGGCAGAAAAACCCATTTCTTTCTTTTTTACTCCCTTGTGTCTTTTGCAAGGGGAATCCTCTTACACTGTTGGTGGGAATGCAAGTTGGTGCAGCCACTTTGGAAAACCATGTGGAGATTCCTCAAAAATTAAAAATAGAGCTACCCTACAACCCAACAATTGCACTACTGGGTATTTGCCCCACAGATACAGATGTAGTGAAAAGAAGGGCCATATGCACCCCAATGTGCATAGAAGCAATGTCCACGATAGCCAAACTGTGGAAAGGGCCAATATGCCTTTCAACAGATGAATGGATAAAGAAGATGTGGTCCATCAGAAAGGATGAATACCTAACTTTTGTATCAACATGGATGGGACTGGAGGAGATTATGCTGAGTGAAATAAGTCAAGAAGAGAAAGTCAATTACCATATGGTTTCACTTACTTGTGGAACATAAGGAATAGCACAGAGGACATTTGGAGAAGAAAAGGAAAAATGAAGGGGAGGAAATCAAAGGGGGAGATGAACCATGACAGACTGTGGACTCAGAAACAAACTGGGGGTTTTGGAGGGGAGAGGGGCAGGAGGATGGGTGAACCTGGTGGTGGGTGGTGGGTATTAAGGAGGGCATGTATTGCATGGAGCACTGACTATTGTACCTAAACAATGAATCATGGAACACTGCATTAAAAACTAATGATGTATTATATGGTGACTAACATAACACACACACACAAATAGCCTTAAGGGAAGAAGGTTGAGTTGATAGTAAGGTATTCTAGTCACTGGTTATAGAATACCCCTATCTTATTTTATAGACTGATTCCATTCTATTGCTATTCCTATTTCCATTCCATCCCCACAAAGCAATCATCCTGATGTGTTAAGGTGTATCTTTGTTTGTCTTCTTGTAGAATTGATCCTGTTTTGTACGCAGACACTTTCAATTTTATGTAAATGATATTGTATCCTATACCTCACTCTATTTCTTACTTTTTATTCTGCCCTATGCATTACAGGCCATCCGTGATGCTATGTAAACATCTAACCCATCATTTCTGACTACTGCATGGGGTATATCCACTGCATTTGACATTCCCTCTCTCCCAGATCACTTCCAACTCTCTGTCACCCAAGTAATGCTGCAGAGAACATATCTGACTCCTGATGGATGGATGGATGGATGGATGGATGGACGGATGGATGGACAGATGAATGGGTTTGAGAATTTCCTTTGGGACTTGTGCACAGGAGTGGAATTACAGGATCACAGTACACATATGTGGACATCTGATTGGCATCAGTAGTTCTGAACTATTGTGGAAAGTAGCTGCACACGCCCTCTAGCACTTACCCTGCAACACTTGGCATTGCTGGGCTTTGTAGTTTCTAACAGGCTTAATGCATGGAAAGCGCTATCTTGTTTGTATTTTTGTTTCTCTGATTAGGAATGGATCTGCATTGCTTCTTATGCTTAATGGCCTTCAGGGTCTACTTTCACGAAAACTATCCATACCCTTGGTCAGTTCTTCTATAAGACTTGTTACCTTTTTCTTCTTGATTTATAGAAGTCCTTTTTAGATTCTAGAGACATCAGTGAATCTCTTGTTGGTTCAGACATCAAAAATATCTTTTCCAATTCTTCCTTCCTAGAGCTCTGTATATGGGACACGTTACTTAATCTTCCTGTATCTTATTTTCCTACCCTACAAAGGAAGGTGCATAAAGATTAAGAGAGTCGGCTATTCACTATGTTTTAATGTTTTTGGTAATTAAATAAGAAAAAATGCCAAGCAGGAAGGTGCATTAATAACAATAAGGTTATATGTAGCATATTACAGTATGATTTTGTGTCCCTATTGGGCATTAAGCTACTTTCATGGATTGGATTTTAGTGTCTATTCAATGTCAAGAGACTGGATTGCTTAATATATACAGCAATTTAGTCCAAATTCACCTCAACCCCACCCTGAATCCCAGCATTCATGATTACTGCCTGCCACCACAGTTGTGTGCTCTTTTCATAGTCTGAAGAAGGTTGGGGTCTTTTCTTTTTAAAAGAAGGTCTTTTGGTCTTTTCTCTCTGAGGCCACTTTCTCATGACAGGATGAGCAAACTGTGATGAGAGACAGCCACTGAAAACTGGCCAAAAATATGAGGCAAATGTTTCTTCTTCTTTTTTTTTTTTTAGATTTTATTTATTTATTTGATGGAGAGAGAGAGAGAGAGCACACAGCAAGGGGAGCAGCAGAGGGAGGAGAAGCAGGCTCTCCACCGAGCAAAGAGCCTGACACTGGCTTGATCCCAGGACCCTGGGATCATGACCTGAGCTGAAGGCAGATGCCCAACCAACTGAAGCCACCTAGGCGCCGCGAGGCAATTTTGTCTTATTGACCTGCCGGGAAAGTAGGCATGACCCACACTGGTGCATTCCAACACAACCCTCTTAGGGAAACTTTACTGTCCAGATTTAGTGAAGGATTTCTGGTGCTTGCAAAAGACAACATGTGATGGAGAGGGCTACATGTTATGTTAGTTCTTCTCAAAATCCCTCACTCAAAATGGGGCCAAGGGAGGCAGCAGTCGGCAGAGTTGTGTGCATGGCTCTGAGTGACCATGGACAGTGACCTTCCTCTCCCCCCAGAGCTATACGGGACCTAGGGAACTGGCAGCTGTGGACAGGTGCCAGGCTGCCATCCCACCCACCCAACCAGAGAAGAAGCACTTTCTAGCCTGGGACCAGAGGGCTGCGGTGAGTGCCTCTGGCTGTCCGCCTACACTCATCAGAGACTCTCTCTGGGCAGCACCCTGCCCTGTGGGGACACAGAACTCACCAGTTCCAACAACACAGCTCAAGCCGTCACTTGCCTCCAACAATGCCTCCTACCCCCAAACAGCAACAAATAAAACAGTCATAACTTCAATCGGGAAAGGTCTTTTACATAAAATGCACGTTAAATCAGCCTTGGATACTGCCAGGTTTTCTGCCAGTGCCCTGTTTTAGGGAAGTTCAAGACCCCAGCCCAGCGTTCTCTGCTCTGTCTGCAGCAGCCTGTGGAGACTGAGTCACTCTGGGTCCCACAACCCCAGCCCAGCCCAGGCACACTCAGGACTTGGGGGCCACGTTTAGCGACAAAGAGCAAGGAGGAGGAGATGACGTGGGCTCAGGGCCTTCCCTAAGCATACCATCTTGAGTAGCCTTCTGAGCCACCCAGACGGGGGTGGGGATTGTCAATTCCAGGTCAAGACTGGAACAAGGAGCCTTGGGAAGTTTTGCCAAAGCTGGTAGCTCTGACCTTGTACCCTGGATCTTTCCATGGTCTTTATTACTGAGCCCCAGCTACAGCAGCTCCAGACAGTGGACCCTTGCCATCTCTCTCAGTGCTGGAATCTTGGTGGCCTGCCCAACGAAAGCTTCCCTCGGACCTACGCGTTTGTCATCCCCTCTAATTCCCAGACCCAAGCTGTGTCTCTGCGTCAATTTCCTGAGTATCTGTCATCAACAACTGGTCACTCAGCGCTCAGGAGGGCGGGGCTGACAAGGGGACAAGCGCTGTGCCCACATGAAGCGTATAAGCCTCCCATCAATGGCACACAACAGCTAGTGTTCCCTTTTGTAAGAATCCGAGTTTGGCAACATATCTAACAGCAACTTGCCCATCTTCACACAACCAGCAAGGCGATGTTCTCACCCACTCATTTGCCTTAGAGATAGGCCTCACTAAGCCCATTCAGATCTGAAATGTGATCATTTCTTCACAGAATTTTGCAACCACAAATGGTCATTATCTAAGCATCTATACAGCAATAAATACGAAGGTAATCCCATGTGGTCTGATAACACATTTCACTTGGTTTCGTTTAAAATCAAAATTCTTCTGTGCGTGCCTTATACACATACATACCAGATAAAGGTCACAGAAATCCTATTAGGATGCTGGGTGGCCAAGAAAAGGGGGCCCCAGATCAATCTATCACCTCATTACCAAGTTACTGGGACACAAAGAACTTCTGTGGGGTAAGATCTTGGAACAAGTTCCTTTACACTACAGGAACTCTGAAATTTCTTTCTTTCTTTGAGTTTTAAAAAGTTGAGGCCATATTAATTTTAGTTTCAACATAATTTTCTCCTCTACCGTGGATAGTTAATATTTTTAATTATCCCCATGACTTCCATACGAGCGTTTGTTTTGAAAACACTCATTTGAGAACAATGAAAGGGAACTAATTTCTCAATAGATGTCTGCAAAACATTGATTCCAGAAAATCATCCCTAGTAAATGTACACACTGTTTGCTCCCACACTCTTTCAATTCCCCTAAGTGTACTACAATCCATCTTCAGAAGAGGAGGTCTTGGCACCCATCCCTTTTGTTTGTGTCTCCGAGGCTTCGGCTTATGGCGTCCCTCCCTGGGGGCTGGAGACACACACGCTGTCTTTCATCTTGTGCCGTGGGCTGCGCAACGCATCCAGTTGGCAGGAGCCCCTTGAAATCAGAGCCACCCTGTGCGTATGTGGGACCTAAGCAACAACTGGGAAAGGCGTCTGAGATATGAGACACTGTCAAGCGGAGAGGATGAGGAGAACACGTAAGACAGGAGCTGTGCTTCTGGGGAAGCCTCCATCCCGCTCCTGGGAGGGGGTCTGGGTGGCTTTAGGGAAGCACTGTCCAGATACCCAGCACATAATGGATGTCCTGTCTTCTCTCGGGAGGGGGGCACTACTCTGGGCCTCCTTAGCTCATGAGGAGGTGGCCTGTGATTCTAGAATCGTGACAACACCCCAGCAAAAACTTTCAAAGCCATCAGATTTTGTTAAGTCCCAACAGCCTCGTGGGTCCCATTGCCCAAGAATCAGGGCTAGTAATCTCTTTCCCATCCTTACCTGCCAAGGCCTTAGCTTCCTCTAACTTCTATAGAGACCTTACTCGGGCCTCTCAAGCCGGGCATTACTGGACTGATGGCATTTCATAGAAAACCACCGTTTTTAAAAAAAAACTGCCTCTGTGTTATGCAAGCAGTCATAAAATACACTTTCATTCCGTAGAAAATAATACGGCATCCCATACTATGAGATGCTCATTTAAATCTTAGAGATGAAACTCTTATTTCTGCATTATGAAGTCAAGAAAAATTAACAATTCTATCTCAAAACAGAACTGCGAAAATGGCTGACAGCATCCCAACAAGAGAAAACTCCCCGCTCCTTTGGGTGAGGAGAGTGAGAGCACTGGTTTCCTGTCATCTGTACCCAGGAGGGAGTGTGCATCAAACACTCATGTTATTTGAAACCCCCGAAGTTTGTCTCATAACTATTTTCTAGAAGACACAGACTCCCACTCTTATTTTTAGCTTTTATTACAAATAAGAACAACATAAGTAAACAAAACCCAGAAAAGAAATGTTATATTCCCCCTAAACCTTGTCAGAATTTCTTTAAAATACTTAAATGTTTTAACATGTTGAGCTTTCAGTGTTAAGTTTAATGGTTGAGTGTTAATGATCAGATAATTGAGGCCAAAGGCTGTGAGTCTGGACAGGCTGGTGAAACTCCAGTTCATTTTTCCATATTACTGTCCCCACTTCTGGCCCCAGGGATTGCTGTTAAAATGGAAAGCCAGAGACCCACCTGTCACTTGGTTATCTCCCCTGCTCCTGCCTTACAGCAATCCTACGGGGAGTCACTTGCCTCCTGAGACAGGGTCTGACAGCATCCTAATCACCTTTGTTTCTGAAGTCCAACCTACCTTCCATGGGCATTTTCATTGTGTGGGTGGCCCATGGCATGTCCCCCTCAGATTCCCCACGAGGCCCCAGGGGCTAAAGTCAAAGTGAAAGAAGGCAGAATGGGCACTTGCTCTAGATAGAAGGGACACACATCTACCCCAGCCCCTCTGCTCCTGCAGACATCACTTGCACCACACCATGCCCACCAGGAAGAAAGGTGCCCTGGGGGGAAATCTATCCTGATTTCCAGAAACTAACACCTCTAGGCTTTAAGTTAGCTTCATTCCAAGACATGTTCCCACTCTTGTGTGAATGTGACAACCGTGAGCTCAGGGTCAGGAATTAAATACATCAGGGACCTGAAAGTGAATTTGGTAGAATGACCAGGATAGAGGAACCTTGGAAATCCATTGATAGTTGACTGCTTTACTCTGAAAAGGAAACAGGGGTCCTGAAGACGTTGCCCACTGTCCCTAGTAGCTCACAGTAAAACGACATGGGGCTCTGAGTCTTGGATCAGCTTCAATGAGTAATCAGAGGCCTTGGTCCAAGCTTTTAAAAATATCCAACAATAATCATTATGCTTGTTCCCTGACTTTCATTTTTAATTTCCCCTAAACACAGTTTTTGAAGTTATATTACTGAATCAATCTTACACTTCGAATGATGTGCTTCACAGGACCCCCTGCAGAATTTCATACAAGAATTTGTTAAAATCATGTCACTTATTCACCTTATTAGCCCTTAAAGTGCATCTCTCAATGTTCTTTTCCATTACTACACAAGTGCCAGCCCCAAAGTTGCGTTGTTTTATTCCAAACACAGAACAGTCCTTGGAGAGCCGCGTTACTGATCTCTCAGCCAGACACCATGGCTCTGACTACATCTATCGTTCCAGAAAGCTCTATCAGGAACCTTAAGGAACTTTGCCTTTCCCTCCTAGAGTAGAAATAAACTTCCTTCCTTGGCTATGGGTCAACAAAGGAAAAAAGGAGGAAGAGTGTTAGAAAGGTTTTACTTTGTTCTGAGCGGTAAGCAGTGTCTGCCCGCCTCCCCCCGCCACCCCGCCAGCTTTGGAGGGCTTAGCACCTGGTCTCTGAACTGTTGAGAGCCAGGCCCCTGTATGCCCCTTGCTGACCCAGGCCCTGCGCCTGTGCCCAGAGGCTTCTGGAGTGTGGCTAGGCTGAAGACACAGATGTGCCAAAAAATGCCGGGACAGCTGAACACATAGCCTTTTCTGCACAGTGAGCGTCAGCACATAACAATTAGCGCCCCAAAGAGCCAACAGTTCTAGTCCCTGGTTCCTTCCGTGTTCCAGGTCACATCCTCCAAATTAGGATTCTGGGGACAAGAGACAGGGGCAGGGGTATGGTCTGCTGCCCCTCTGCTCTGGGGGGGGGGATGAGGGAAAGACAGCAGTTTCTACAGGGCCGTGGCCCCTGAGGATTTGCCAGAAATCACAGGTGTGAGGGGGAGCCCGTATGTACAATGCTATCCATGAAACAGCAAACACTTGGGAATAAAACCAGTGAAATTTGTGTAAGATCCTCACTGAAAAAACAAAACACTGCTGAGAGAAACCGAATTATGCCTAAGAAAATGCAGCAATATATCAATTCAAATGATATAAAATATATCATATTCAATATATCAAAGTTGTTAAAATGTCCATTTTCTCCAAATTAAAACATAAAAGTACTGTGAAAGAGAAAGAACAAGCAGCAGCCCTGTTGGGGAGAAGAGCTTATTTTAATCTATGAAGGTCAATTTCAGGGTTGGCTTAACCAACGTTATAAAAGGGGTCAAATTTGTCACTTAACCCTTTTCACACTGACTCACTAACTGACCCACAAAAAAAATGGTTACACACCATGTAATTTCATCACAAATACTTACTGAACATGGTCTCCATCCTCAAGAAACCTGCAGTCTGGCAAGGGAGGTCGTGACGAACACAATCAGCAGGTGTCTGGGAGAGGGTTGCAGGGGGCGGGTGGAAATTATGAAGGTACTTCTAGAACAGGTAACTCCTAGCTACATAAAAAATGGAATGGCCATGGGGCACCTGGGCGGCTCAGTCAGTTAAGTGTCTGACTCTTGGTTTCAACTCAGGTCATGAACTCAGGATTGTGAGATCGAGTCCTGCATCAGGCTCTGCACTCAATGCAGAGTCTGCTCGAGATTCATTCCCCTCCCCCTCCCACCCCCGCCACTCCTCCCCCTGCTTGCACTCTCTCTCTAAAAATATATTTTTAAAAATCTTTTTAAAAAATGGAATGGCCATATGGAGAAAGAAGAAAGGTATTTTGAGAAAAGACAACAGCATGTTCCAAAGCCTGGGGAGAGCATCTGGACATGCCCCAGAGGGGCTGGAGCACTGGGCACTGAAGAGACCAGGGGCCTGTGGGGCCGTAGACACCCATGGGCCAGGACAAGGTGGCCTCATGACCAGACCAAGGGGAGGATTGTCTTGAAGGAACAAGCTTCCATATCATTTAATCAGGTACGTGCAGCCTACAAGAAATATACTCAAATGTTGTATTAATCAGAGTAGGCTCACTCTAAGAGTTGCAACAAACAACCCCAAATCTCAGTGGTTTAATACAAGAAAGTTTACTTCTCATTAATTTCCCATTCCCATGCAGACGAGCTGGAGGAGAGAGGACAGGGACTCCCCTTCCCACAGGCTTTCAGGAATGGATCTCCTTCGATCTAAGGACTCCACCACATTTTAGGGCTTTAGCATTCTCTGCTGGCAGGTGAGGGAAGCAAGGTAGAGAGTGGGATTGCCAGAAGGAAGGCTGTCTGGCTGTAGGCCTGACAGCACCCCATATTACTTCTCCCATCTTCACTGACCAGGACTCTGTCTCATGACCCACCAGCTGCAAGGGAAGCTGGGAAATATGACCTGGCTCTGGGTCAGGGAGGAAAAATGCAGGGTATTCTCTGCCCTAAGGGCAAATTAGTGTCCAAGAGATGCGTTTTGTTTTGTTTAAATATTTAAGGCAAGTTAATTTTGCTAGATTTGAGTTCAGCAAACTACAGCCCCAGGGTCGGCTCTGACACACCACTTCCTCCCTCTCTCCCCGTTACCCCTACCCAGCTCAAGAGTCTGTACATGTTAACAGAAACCAGTACTTCTGCACATGACTTCTGGCCAGGCACAATGACAGGCACTCTGATGCAGATGTCAGACCAAGCACTGTGGTAGGTGTTATTACTTCCGTTCTAGAGCTGAGGACACCAAGGCTGAGGCAGGTTCTGTGACTTGCCTTTGAAGTTGAAATACAGAGGAGCTGACATTTAGGCTCAGATCTACTGAATTCCAAAGATACATCAAAACATACAGACATATATCAATGTCTTATCTGTTAGATATCCCACTTGGTTGTGCCCCTGCCTCTGTGAAAAGCTCCACTCTACAGTTTGCCAAAACTCGCCGGGAGTGTGGTTCAGCTGTGGGCACCCTACTCTCATCAATTACAGGACTTTATGGTCAGCCGCATCTGGTCAGCCCATCTCTGATAGCTTCAAGCTTTCTGTAGATGAACGGCAGCATTTCACCAGATAAAATCTGGGGCTCCTGCCTTCAGGTAACGAGATGATGCTTCTGACCCAAAGTCTACAGAGTGAGTTCAGGGGAACCAGCACTTGCTTCAGTCACACATAAAGCAGTTCCACTCATGACATTCTCATCACACTCGTCATAAAGAAACACCCAGTGCATCTACACGAGTTCCCATGGACCACCTGCATGGGCTTTATATGCCTGTGAAAAATGAGATGCCCAAACCCCACCTCAATCTTTTGATTCCAGCTCTCTGTGGGTGGGTCCCAGGAATATACACCAACCAGTGCTCCAGAGGGCATTTAATAAATGGCTACAGGGAAAATGATAATGAAGACAAGAGAGGGAGAGAATGAAACATCCTGTTCCTCATATACTCCTTTCCCATTCCTCCTTGTCCTCTGAGGTTGAGGTCAAGGTCAGTGCCCATTCTGCCTTGATTTATATTCACTCAGAAGGTATCCCTTCACCACACCTATCACCTCACCTCACCGGTGATGAAAAATAAGGTTCAGCAGAAAATATAATTTGTGTTAAATTACTGGTGTTTCAGGAAGTGGGGAAAAACCACACACCTCTGATAAAAATAAACAAACAACAGTGACAGATTCAGCTGTTATAAATTTACCCAGGAAGTCTGAAAGGGAGAAAATGATTCCAGATCAGTACTGTCCCCCAGCTCAGAGGGAAGCAAAGGAAAATCCTCTCAGGTTTTCCAAAGAGATCAACCACCTGAGAGCTTACAATCAACAAACACCAATCACAAAACATGGCAAACAGCAAATGAAAGATTAAGGCTTTTAGGTAGTATAAGTACCAGATACAAAATTTAGAGTAATCATATGTAAAACATTTAAAGAAATTGAAAAATGGGCAAGAAATAAGAGACTACCAATAAATGGCCAGGCATATTTGATAGATAACAAATATAACTTCGACAAATGAGAAAGATAATTGTTGAACAAAAAGTTGAGTGGATGGATTAAATAGCAGCGCTGATACCGCTGAATATGAAGGCAGTATTCTAGAAAGTAGGCCTGAAAAAACATCTCAATGATACATATAGATAAGGAAGTGGAAAATATGAGGGAGACATTAAGAGTCATGAAGGATAGCAAAAGAAGGTCCAACTTATGTCTAATTAAGGAAAGAAGAGAATAGGAAAAGGGAACACAGAAGAGACACTGGCTGAGAATTTTCCAAAATTCAGTTAAAGGTACTACAACAATTGGTTCAATCAATGACTATTTTTTGGGTGTCTATTATATGCCAGATGCCTTTTAGGGCAATCTGCACCAATCTGGGCAAATAAAAGAAATACCACTTAAATACAACCTCAGCAAAAAGTACAGTGAGACTGACAGCAGATTTTTCCAAAGCAAAATGCAAGCCATAAGACAGAACTAACATCTTCACAGGCCTGAGGGAAAACAGATGGCAACATGAAATTATTTTCCTAGCAAAACCGGTCTTTCAAGAATAATGGTGAATAATGGCCGGCTCGGTCAATGGAACATGTGACTCTTGATCTCTGGGTTGTGTGTTTGAGCCCCATGTTGGGGTAGAGATAACCTAAAAATAAAATCTTTTTTTTTTTTAAGAATGAGGAAACAAAGACATTTCCATATAAACAAAAACTGAGAACATGGACCACCTAGAGATATGCACTAAAGAAAAATTTTAAAGATTTATATCAAAAGAAAGGAGGAAATGGACATATTGTATGAAATGATGAGCAGTGTAAACCCAAGCATGTGTGATCTACACAGAGCCCATAAATTAAGACTAAAAAGAAAGACCTAGGATATTGGCTACAAACGCCTGTGCTCCACGAGGTGAGAGCCTGAATGAAAGTGTTGAAACTTCCTAAATTGTTGAGAAGATTGCAGTATTAAATTTAGGTGCTGTTAAGAAAGCATAGTAAAATGTCAAGGGTAACCACTAAAAGAGCTGAAATAAAGGATCTAAATTCCAAAAAAATAAAGGAAGGAACAAAATAGAATAAGAAAAACAAATTGAAAAATCATTTTTTAAAGGGATGAAAAAAGCATAGAAATAATATGTATAATAATATGATATGAGAAAAATGTGAGAAATAAAATATGAAAAATATACAAAAATAATATATAAAATTCTATATATTATATAATATGAAAAACAATATAACAAGCTCAAATATATCAATGAACAAAATAAATATAAAGAGCCTATGTGTACCAGTTAAAAACAAAATCAAGTTATATGCATTTTATAAGAGATACATCTCAACTCTTAGAACATGGGAAGTTTGAAAGTAAAGGGAAACAAAAGATACAACAGGCAAATATTAACTAAAAGAAAGCGGAAGTGGCTACATTAGTATGAGGCAAAATAGACAGCAAGACAATATACTTCACAGATTTTAGACAGGGTCTCCAAACACTGATAAAAGGTTCAATTCACCATGTAGGTTACAAGCAAAATCCAAATTTATAGATACACACACCCATTAAAATTGCTCCATGTATGTAACTTTTTAAGCCTTCTGGAGATATAGGGAGGAACTGACAAATGCACCAACATAATGGCTAATTCCAATACTTGTTAATCTCAAAAGACCGAGCTAATGGCAAGGTAATTAAAATCTAGAATATTTTAACAGCACAAGAAACAAGCTTAAAATATGGGACGTCTATAAACCCTGCCCCCAATAGCTAAGGACTGCTCATTCTTCTAGAGCACGTACAGAACATTTATGAAAATTGACCTGTTAAAGGCCAAAAAGGAAACTTCAATGAAGTCCAAAGAAGCAGCATCACACTGACTACGTTCTCTGACATACCAAAGCTAAATTGCAAGGCAACAATTAAAAAAGATAAAAACGTCATGGGCCAAAGATGAAAAAATAATGGAAATTACAAATACCAAGAAGAGAACAATAATTGAAACCTGCATTTCAAAACTTGTCGGGTACGGTCAAAAAAGTACATAGAAGGAGATCTATAGCTTTAAATATTTATGCCACAAAAAAAGAAAGACTGAAAATAACTGAAATGTGTATCAAACTTCCATTGAAAGCAACACACCAAAAGTCAATCCGGGAAACAAGAACAAATAATAGGGAGGAGAAATCAATGAGATAAAAAGGAACAGGGCCTATGTGGGTCTTAGAAGTAATGATGAAGCAGATGTCCTCCTGGTGAGGCTGATTCAGCAAGAAGCGAGGGAGGCCCCAATAATAACTAGCAATAAAAACGGCGACGAAGCAAGATCTTTCTCAAGTGCCCAGAGCACAGCAGAGACTGAGCCCAGACTAAAACGTGGGCCTGGAGAGACTTTCCACGATTGACATTCAGGGAAGAGAGGATGCTGGCGCCTCTGATGTCTGTGGGTTACCCGACTGGGTTAGCCCTGTGTCGTGGGATAGACGAGTTAGAGCAAAGCAGAGACAGGTGAAGCCCTACAAAGCCAAGCTGCCCCCACTCTCTCCAGTGTGGCAGCTACTTCCCTCATATGGGCGTTCCTTTTATTGGTGGGGAAAAAATGACCTGGAAAGGAAAAATGAGACTGATTCGGACTATTTTTTTTTAAGATTTTATTTATTTGACAGACAGAGATCACAAGTAGGCAGAGAAGCAGGCAGAGAGAGAGAGGGAAGCAGGTTCCCCGCTGAGCAGAGAGCCCGATGCAGGACTCGATCCCAGGACCCTGGGAACACAACCCGAGCCGAAGGTTACCTGAGCACCACCCAGGTGCCCCCTGATTCGGACTATTTTTAAAAGGTGCTCTGAACCCAGGTTCACTGAGGCACTAGGGAGAAGCTCTTTTTCTTTCCTTCCTTCTTTTTTTCCTTTTTTAAAAATTTCCATTTATGGCATACAAGCAAACATTTAAAAGTCCTAACATCCATTTCAAAGACTCACTCCTAGGCAAGGAATTGAAGTGTGCGTGTGGGGGCGGCTCAGAGTTTCCTGCATTCTGTCACGCTCTGCGCTGGCCAGAGTCTGAGACACAAATGTTAGAAAGTCCTCCCTGAGGAAGTTACCTATCAGTGAAAAATCTACTGCCTCATCTTGAGCAAGAGAAGTAAGTGAGGGGGCTGGACTGAAACAGCCCTGCACTAGGCATTGACTTTGACTTCATTCCTTTGAGCTGTTTCGCTTTGTAAGATGGAGAACCAGTGGGTGAGGTTCAGGTGCCCATTCTATAATGTTCATGTCAAGAGGAGAGAGCCATTCCTGGCTGGTCTGGATGACTACGGCTGACTGTGCTCCTCCTGCCATGAAATGAAATGCAATGGCAGATTGGCCAGAAGAATGAAGTAAATATGAAGGTTCCAAATGATTTCCTGCAGCTTCTGAAGTGCGAGCGCTTATTTTACATGGACTTGTCCCCAAGACTTTGAGCACTACCTAGAGGAATGGAGAATGATTCACTCTCATGACCCTTGGATCTCCACCCAACTGGGCCACTTAGAAGGTCTGGGACTCTGGCAGGTCCTTCCACATCTCCTGACTCAGGTACCTCTTCTACAAAGCTAAGACAATGGTATCTCCCCCCACTGGTGCAAGGATGAAGTGGAATAGGCATATGGGGACATTCTGGAATCTGGTCTGCCCTTCCACCTTCAAAACTCTCGCAACTCACCCCCTTTCCATGATTAATAGCTTAATCTTCAAGTCTGTAGAAACCCATTGGGTACAGTGTTAACCAAAGATAGAAGTAAAGTTCCTTTAATCCCGACAGAATATGAAAAAACAAAAACTAAATGGATCATCTTCAAAAACAAAGACAGTGAAGTAGTAACCAGGCAGAACTCTGAGAGAGAATGAGCTGCTCTGAATGGTTGTATTTCCTGAATAGATGGCAGGAGAGGGGGTTCTCCTAAGAATCAAAGCATTAAACACAAACAAACCGGAAAAAGTGACCAATTTGGGATTAAAAAAAAAAATCTCTCCAATATACTTCAAAGATTTGTTGGTGGCCTTCAACAGTGCATGCTGAGTATCATTCTACTTTTCCTTGAAAATTTTTATTGTTGTTCTGGGCACCCTGAGCAGCCATCCAGCTATAACACCAGTGGCATCTGTAAGAATATAAAGGGCTTAGTCCGACAATCTGATTTTACAGATGAGAAAGCTAAGCCGAGAGAGGTGAAGTCTAACCAAGCCACACAGCTAGCTGCAGACGGTACCACACCAGATCTCCTGACCTTCCACTTTCCACACTGCTTTTTGGGAGCCACTGACCTTCATAAGACCACCTATTCCTCCTTAAAATAACGCCAGGTCACCTGAAACAATTCCAGAACCCCAGAATATTTAGCAAGTATCTGTCCGGGCACTAACTGACAGATTTCTATGTCTCCCTTCTCTGATGTCCAGGGATCACACTGGCTCACGGAAACCCCACTTGAGCACATGTGCGTTTCGCTTTGAGGGCTTCATTTTATTCTCTGAGGTTTAAATGTCTTCAAAAATCCGGTGTCCTCTCTCCAAGGCTTATCTTCTAATTTGCCTGGGAAGTAAGCACCAAGCAGCCATGCTAAATGGAATACCAGCAGCCATGGAACAGCTCAGAGAAAGTACTAGGGATAATGCCCTGTCCCACTGTAGTCCACACCCTGTCCATTTCATCTATGAAATCCCTAACAGCAAGCCCATGCAGTTTATGAAGCAGTCACCATCATTACCCACAGATCAAGTAGAAATTAAAGTACCTCGAATACACAGACACATTGCCTGGCTGGGTGGCCACAGGCTTTATCTCGACAGCACTTAGCACAGGACCATACACACATGGCACTAAGAACATGCATGACCTCAAAGATCTGGAATCCCAACACCAGAGAGATGAGGTCACCATGAACGTGATGGAAGAGGCATCGCTAACTTCATATCTAGAGTTTTCCCCCTTATTCAAGGAAGTGCTTAAAAAAGTTTATGACAATAACTGAAGATAAAAATGTTTCTTTCCTAATTTGCCAGAGCGCATTCAATGACTTTTTTAGGAAATTAAATTGATCTCTGTTTGCCCACCAAGTTCAAAGAAACTGCTCGTTCCTGTGACCCAGCCTCCGTGGAGGCAGTTCCCACAGCTAAAGCACAAAGATGAGGAAGGAAACTGCCATCCCAGCCCAGCGTGGCAACAGGGCTTCGGCCAACGCTGAGCGGCGCTAACCAGTGCACTGTCGTCCCAACCACAGCCAAGCCGCCACCCCTGGGAAGGAGGATCTGCCTTGTAAGGCTTGTAGCCCTTTCTGCTGCCTTCCTGTAATTTACTAACAGGAAAAAAAAATTAAAATTAAAAGTCTTCATTGAAACCCACAGCTTTCCCAATTTCTCCCAGATGTTGCTCTTTGCCCCAGAGCAGTTTTGCTAAAATCGTGCCCACGGAGAGTCTTGACCTCTGTCCCCGTGCATTTCCGATCATCTTTTGGGCAACCAGTTGACGTTCCGCCCATCCTTTACCCCCTGAAGACCACAGAGCAATCCGGCCCGGCCCAACCAAGTCGCTCGCCCCAGGGGCCGCGGGTCTCGCCCGCGAGTCGGACGGTAATTTCCCCCTTTTGCACAAACCACCCCGGCGACAACGTCCGTCCTACGGGACGCTCGGACGCCCGAGGAGGTGCGTGCGAAGCATCGGCGAACTTAGCATCTGTCCCCACCTGTGGCTCACACCGGAAACCCAAGCGTCTCTCGGTCCCTCACTCGCAGAGGGCAATCAACGACAGGCGTGGCCCGGGCCTGTCGCGCGCGGCGCTTCCAGAGCGGGATGCACCTGGTCGGTCCCCGGAGGCCACCAACAGGTGCCAGCCTCCCGGGGCCGGCCGCGGAGGCCGGCTTCCCGCCCTCGCCGCGTCCGGGGGCAGCAGGGCGCCGTCCCGTCGCGCGGGCCCCCCGTGCCCAGCCGCTTACCTCGCTGACGATGGTGGAGTGGGCCTGGGCGTACCGCCAGCCGCCCCGGCACGGCACGAGCGGCGCCGAGCGGTTGGGGAAGGCGGCGAGCGGGTCGGCGCAGCTGAGCGCGCCGGGCGCGGCGCTGGCGTTGGCCGCCTCCAGCAGGTAGCGCCGGCAGCTGCCGTCGCCGCGGCGCTCGGGGGGCGCCGTGCGGTTCCACTCCTCCTCCGGGCTCCAGCCGCAGCGCTCGGCCAGCGCGGCGGCGCTCGGGCCGCGGCACCAGTAGCGCTCGGGCTGGCTGCCCAGGAAGACCACGCCGACGAAGAGGAAGGCGAAGGTGACGCCCGTCAGGCACAGCAGCAGGAACACGCGCCGCTGGAAGCGCCCGAACTCGCCCGCCCTCTGCAGCGCCTCGTCGAAGGAGGGCATGGTGCGCGCGGCCCCCGCCGCCGGGCCGGACTCCGCGAGCGCGTCCTGCCGCCGGCCGCCCGGCCTCCGAGTGAGCGCGGGCCCCGCGGGCCGCCGCCTCACCCCTGCCGCTCCCCCCCACCCCCCTCCGCACTGCGCTCCGGCCTCACAGCCCTGGGCGCAGCGCCAGCCGTCGCCGGCCCTTCGGCCCCCGGGGCCCGCGCGCCGGCCGCCCCCGCCTCCCGACCTCGGGCGCCCGCGGCTGCCCCGGCGGCGCTCCCCGGGGACGCAGCGGCGGGGTCGGGGTGGGCGCGCGGCGGTGCCCGGGCGGCGCGGCCTGGCTCAGCGCCACCGCGCGCCGGCCACCCGGCCCGGGACTGCGAGTGACGGGCACAGCCTCCGGCCTGGCGCGGAGCTCCATTCGGTCCCTGCCAGCAGCCTGCTCTGCGCTCCGCCCCGGGTCGCGCGCCCCATGGGAAAGTTCCAGGGTCACCCACGACTTTCTGGGCTCCTCGGTCGCGGCCTCTTGGAGGTCTCGAGGGCAGCGGGGGCGCATGGGAGGGCGGGAACGAAGGACGTGCGCTGCGGGTCCCGCGCCTGTGCCCCGGGGACACCCCCTCCAACCCTCCAGCCCTCAGTGCTCAAAAGGCCGCTTGGCGACCCATTGCCGAGCCGGATCCAGGGGGGCATTCTGGTCACATCTAAGAGGTCGCCCAACTTTTTCAAAGAGGCAGCTGGGCAATCTACAGAGTTTAAGCCTCTCGTTCAGATTCGTCAAGTTCAAAGTGAAAAGGGACCTCCGAAGGGAAACAGGTTTCCGAGGCCGGGGCCTTCAGACTTACTTTCCGGACCTGAAATCGCTCAGAAAGGGAGTTTGATTGGTTTGAGGGTTGGTTTTAACTTCTTTATCCGCTCCCAGAGGTCCGCAGAGCGTGTCTGCACTGGCCTCTGGCCTCCTGGACTCTGCTTGCGTCCCTTTGGGCTGCTGTGTCCGATGCTCGGTGCTCAGTCCTCACCGACCAGCTTGAGCCCCCCCACCCCCACCCCCCGGGCTGCAGAGCTGACCGCGTTCTCCCGGCCCCGGCCCAGCCTCCTCTCTCGCCCTTGTCTCCTGAGAATCTCTAGAGCTCTTCTCCCCAGACCCACACCCCGTCCTCAAAAAGGCTTTGTGCCTTCAGCTTGCTTTTCTTGGAGGGCTTCGAGGTTCCCTCCTTCCAGAGCAAGAACTCTGGAGCTTGGCCGCTCTCTTCAACCTTTCCTTTATCCCCTCACCAGCTTGAGACCTTGGGCAGCTTCCCTGGCCAGCGGTGCATGCCAATTAGTACCCTCCTGGGTCTCTGTAAAAACTGAATGAATTAACATATTTAACATGTATAAAGGGCTGGGAAAGTGTCTCGTGCATGTAGTCTATAACCTGTTACGTGTGGGCTACTGTTGCTGGTGTTATTTGTGCTGAGTTAACTCTATGGGGGCCGCAGGGAAGTCCTTAGCATTACAGGTACTGTGTGGACTAAAACACCCGAGAGTGCCGGGGGCACACAGTGGGGACGCTCTGATTGCCAGTTTCTATGGCTCTCTCGTTCCTTGATCTTAGCTACTAAAATAAAGCATATCTATCGCCATCCATCACCAAGTTAGCAGTGACTCCTGGGTGGATGTGTCTCATGCTCGGGTCTCTGGCCCCTATTTTTAACTGCCCCCCCCCCCTCCCGCCCCAGACTCAATCTGTCTTCCTCCCACCAAGCTCTTCCTCCTGCCCCTCCTTGTGGTGTAACCGTGGCCCAGCCCAGGCTCTGAGTCTCTGGATCCTCGCAACACCCCTCACTGGGCAGGCCTTTCTTCTGACGGCACCTCAGCTCACTGCACAGCCCCGCCACCTTTCCGCCTCCCCCACACCACCCAATACACGCATACACGTGCACAGGCCGTCCTTCCTAGCTCCCTTCCCTGCTTTCTCCATCTCACAGATGTATATCCATACCCTTTGTTTCCTGTAGATCCCACGTATTTATCTTAGTTGTGATAGAATGCAGGTTCCGTGAGGGCTGAAACTTCTGTTTTGTTCACTCCATGCTCCCCCCACCTAGAAGAATGCCCGGTTCACAGTAGGTGAGCATACCTGACTGCTTCTTGACTCGGCCCCTCAGTGTCCCCCGCCAGAGCCCCTGGGGGTTCCTCACTAGCAGCTGGCCTGCAAGCCACAGCCACGGCCATGGCCACGGTGTAGCACAGCGGAGCCTGCCTTGCGTTCCAGATTAAATCCTGTCTCACCTTCCCTTTAAAGATCCCAACCTGTGTCCCACACCAAGTTGTCCCCTCATGTAACAGCCAAACGTAGCTACTTGCTAATCCTCAAATCCTTCTTGAACTTTCCTAAATTGATCCCTGTATACACAAAGTGCCCTCTTCCTGGCATTTCACTCTCCTGCCCTTCCCTGCCCACTGCCCAGCAAGGCCAGGGCGGAAAGGGGGCAGCTGGTTCACGAAGCCTGCGCCCCCCCATCCCACGACTGCCTTCCTTCCCAGGTAAAGACCTCTTCGTCTGTGCTCTTCACACATCTAAGAACCTTCTCACAAAATTTCACCACCTTTTTCTTTGGGTTGTATTTGTCTGGGTATTTTAATTTTTTTTTTTTTTTTTTGTTAATGTAGTGTATGGTCAAGTAGAACTAGAGTATTGCTAAGATCATGGAATTTGAAGCCAAACCTACTGGGTACAGATTCCCTTCTTTTTGCAGTGAGTGACCTCGGCAAGTCATTTAGTTGTCTTCCATAAAACTGAGTAGGAATAAACTATCTCATTTTAAAGGCGAATCACTTAGAAGAGTACTTGAAACATGGTAAGTGATATATATGAGTCAGCTATTAAAAAGAGAAAAAAAAAATACCCCCCTATCCCCAGAATTAGCAAGGTCATGTTGTTGGGTTTGTTTTAGGCATATTGTTACAAAGAACTAACATTCCTAGACACAGCTGAAGTCTCCTTCGGATGCCTGCAGATCCTGTTCCCTGTCCCCTGCCTCTGAGGCAGACACCAGGCCCTTTCTTGAGAAGGCGGGCGAGGGGGAAAGGCCTACCCAGGCCCAGGAAGAGGCCTTGGACTATTGGACAGGGAATCTTGGGGGTTCCAGCTCCCAGGGTGGGATTGGGAGGGGTGCACTGCAGAGACAGAACAGAGATGGGTTTTAGGTGGGTACAACCCCTAGGCCCTGGGGCTGGAGCAGAAGGCCAGAGCTCCACTCCCAAAGGCACAAGAACTCTCTTGTCCAGGTGTAGCTATCATGAAGTTGTTAATATTCATCTTGTCCAGTTTTCATCCTTTTAAAACACAGGTATCCCACACAAAAAATATATAGTACTTGGGGTGCTCTGACATTTATGGAACTGGTCCCATATTCCCCATATTTTCCTGTCACTTCTCTTTTTCACACCACATTATATTTTTGAGACCCATCAGCCTTGATAAACATGGATCCAGCTCATTTACTCCATCTGCTATGGATCATTCTTTTGAACGACCACACTACAATTTATCCATTCCCCGACTGAGGGACATCTAGCTCATTTTTAATTTTCCATGGTTACAAGTAACATTGCAGTGAACCTCTTGTGCAAGTTCCCTTCTGCACTTGTGCAAGAATTGACAGAAGGCAAATGCCTAGAAATAGGTTAGCAGGGCCTAGAGTGCACATATTTGGAGTTTCGCCAGACATTGCCAAATTGCTTTCAGAGGGGTGGTCCCACCATGCATCCTGCCAGCGTCATACGAAGTTGTCCACATCTGTGCTGACGTTTGGCTTTGTTAAACTCAAGCCCACTAGCAGATGCTCTGGGTAGAATATGCAGTCTCATTGTTCTGATTTACATGTCCCTGATATAGTCAGATGGACCATATTCTTCATGCTTACTCATTGTTCAGGTTTCATCTTCTGGGAGAGGTCCCTTCATATCCTCTGCCTGCATTCTCTTTGTTATTTTTTTTTAATTGAACTTTCGGGAAGTTAATTTGTTTATTTGTGTATTCTGCTCCTTTACCAATGGTGTAGATTCTGTCTTCTCAGTCTATTAACTTTGTTTATAGTGTCTTGCTGACTACAAAAAGTTTGAGTTCAGATATAGTAATATCAATTTTCCTTATAGCCTTTTTTTTTTTGTATTTTGCTAAAAAAAAGAAAATCCTGCATGAATGTTTCTGGGTTCTCACTCCGTTCTACTATACTAGCTCTGTGCCAATATTTCCTTGTTAATTATGAGAGCTCTAGAAGAACTCTGATTATCTGGTAAGGCAAGTCCCACCTCTTCTCCCTAACTCTTCAGAATTATCGTGGTGATTTGGGAGCTTTTTTCTTCCATATAAAATCTCTACTTTATTAAGGGCCATAAAAATTCAGCTGGGATTTCGAGGTAGAACTCTGTTTGCATGTTATTTCTCCCATTGCTTTGTAGGTTTTTGAGAGAAATGCCAAATCATATTCATCCTTCTATCCTAACCCATTGGTATCTATTTTCTATCTGCACATGTGACTATTTAAATGTAATTTAATTAAAATTAAGTAAAATAAAGAATTCTCTTCCTCATGAGCCATGTTTCAAGTGTTCAATAGTCAATGTGGCTAATGGCCATCATAGTGGACTAAGTTGATACAGAACATTTCCACCACCACAGGAAGTTCTGTTGGGTGATCTAGACATAGTGATCATTAAATGTTTCCTGAAGAGACATAGTAAGAATCAATTGGCCCATAATCTTCAGCCTTTTTAAAACATACTGACTTTGTTCTTGCAAAGATAGTTTTTTGGGTTTTTCACATTAAAGTTTAAGGTTGGAATTTACTATTGCATTTAAGAATGGATATACCAAGTATTAGGGTATATTCACCCCATATTGAGGTACCAAAATATGTTATAATGACATTTATGCTATTTGTAAAGCACAAAAAAATTGGTTTACTTAAGAATACTATAGTAAATCTTGACATAAACTTTTCAAAAAGGTCCATTGAAAGAAAATTCAGCAAGGGAATTTGTACATGTGCTCAGGGCTAAGGAAAAAAATTAAGAATTGTATTTTCTTTCTTGTTTTTTAATAAATGGGTAAGAATATCTGAAACACTCTCATTCTTACCATATTTGGCATAGAGTAGCTATTTTTTAACTTAGTTTGTAAATGTAGTAAAAGCTACAAGTCACTCCTATTATTACATGGCCTAACTACCAACTCTAGCATTGATTTAGATTGAGTGCTATTCAGTGGGTCTTTTCCTGGCCCAACTCTTGCTGGTTGGTTACAATTTGGACTTCCCTATAAGAAAGTTTCTGGCTTGGGGGGAACCATTATTCATACTATTATCCTTTTGAATTCAATGCTCATTCTACACTTGATCATCTAGGAACTTAGACTTAAACCCTCTTTAGAGAAGGTGTAGCCTTGGAGAAAACCTGGTGAAATATTCCAGAATTGAATTTTGACAAGGTAGAAAAAGTTAGTGAAGTCAAAGAGACTTGGAGAGTTCCTGTTTACTCTGCTAATGTATACGGCGGCAAACCCTTCACCACTTCCCCTCCAGTACTTGTGGGTTTTGTGCTGTTCTCATAAGTGCAAGGTGAAGTGCATTGCAACTCTTGGAAACCTTTTCTTCAGAAATGGTTTCAGTTGAGGAATGGCAAGTGGGTTCCTTTTTATGTCCTCCCCTCCCCCATCTTTTGGCAGAAGCTATCTAGAGGATACCTTTATTGAGGACAACTTTAAGGTTGAGTCCCAAACAGTCCATGATTGATTGGTAATGTCAGATAGAGGAGAGGGGGACTGGGGTACAAGTGTAAAACAGTGGTCATCCTTCTATTGGCTAGTGCAGCCTGACAAGTGCCAAATTGCCATAACACTCCTTCTGGGTCTCCAATGCGAAGGTTTTGATGAAAGGTCACTGTAGTGATTAATTGCTAAAATATTGTCCAGAGGTTTCTGCTACTGAACCTCCTTATGGATGAAGTTGTCTTTTAGTGGGGTGCCTTCGATAGTTTGCAAGTGGTCCCCCTGGGCTGAACATTCAAGAGAGACACATTGTTTCTGAATCTCACTACCATCACATATAAATCCCATTAATGCAATCTTCGAATGAGAGCAGACAGTCTTGGGAAAGAGGCAGGTGTCCATTAAAACTCAAGTCACCTCTCAATGAATCAAACTTAAAAACTGAAGAATAACACCTTCATTGAAAATGACCTTCTAGAAACATAGTTAGGATGCCCACAACCTGTTCCATAAAAGACACAAGGACGAAGACTGCATTTGAGATCAGCGCTCCTCAACCTCCCTGTGGTTGTCTGTTTCCCATCTATCACAGACCAAAATGTGGTTTTACTGAGCACGAGTACAACCCCAAGGCGAATTCAACAATATCAGGACTGGTCTACACCCTGTTCAAGGAGGCCTGTTCACTAGTCACTCACTTCGTGGTGATATCAGAGTGTATGAAAGTTTCTAAAGGTTTACTCCCAATCTCTGCACCAACCTGATGCAGACTGAAGACAGCAATTCATAGACCAGGTCTAATAGTGTAGTCTACACAACCAGTTTTTGGTAAAATAACATTATATTTATATTTATGTTTCCGTGAGAAGTCTGTATTGTACCCTGGGTACACAAATAGATGTTCTAACACTGCAGGCCTCCAGCAAGTATTTCTGGGTTGAACGACATCTCCAGAGTGTACATATGCATGAAAGGTGGTCTAGAGGGGTGATCTCCGAGTTCACAAAGTCACACCAAGGGCGTTTGAATGCTTAGCTGATTTCATGAGCTAAAGGTTTTCTTTTCTTTTCTTTTTTTTTTTTAAAGATTTTATTTATTTATTTGACAGACAGAGATCACAAGTAAGCAGAGAGGCAGGCAGAGAGAGAGGGGGAAGCAGGCTCCCATCGCAGAGAGCCCGATGCGGGGTTCGATCCCAGGACCCTGAGATCATGACCTGAGCCGAAGGCAGAGGCTTAACCCACTGAGCCACCCAGGTGCCCTGAGCTAAAGGCTTTCTATGTGTAGATTACTTTTCTTTTGGAATTAATTTTCGTTTGTTAAATCACAGATGTTTACTTTCTCAATCCATACTGAAGTCAATAAGTAATTTCTAGCTCTGGTTGGGCCGATAAGTGATTTCTTTCTAAAAGTACAATAAAATGAAGATCATTAGATCATTTCCTGGCAATAAGATGCAATGAGTTCAAGTGCTCCTTTCCTTTGAATAATTCCTTTAAAGACAAAATGCTCAGTGGGTTAAGCCGCTGCCTTCGGCTCAGGTCATGATCTCAGGGTCCTGGGATCAAGTCCCACATCGGGCTCTCTGCTTAGCGGGGAGCCTGCTTCCCTCTCTTTCTCTCTCTCTCTGCCTGCCTCTCTGCCTACTTGTGATCTCTGTCAAATAAATAAATAAAATCTTTAAGAAAAAAAAAGACAAAATGTATCAATTGCAGTTATCTGGGTCCTTTTTAGTGCAGTTTGCCTGTGTGTATTAGCACTGGTGTTCTAAGACAGGTTATGGAATGCTGGTAGATGGACTATCCAATTTTGTGAGATTTTTAAAGCTCTGTCTTAACATGAAAAGGTGAAAGCTACCTGAAAAGTTCAAAGTGAAACCTTTTTAAAATGTGGCCTAAAGGAATAGTATAAGGAGTATAAGAATACCCAGCATGAAATTTTTATATAAATGATACATGGCTACTGGACAGGAGTGTACACAAATACTTCTGGGGTTTTTTTTTCCTATATTTTTATTGAATTAATTGTGGTCTAGGTGATTTTACCATTTATCCTGAGTATAGCGATTGCATGGCTGTGTTTGAGACACCACTATAAATATTAGGAAAAAAGGCCAGGCAGAAAAGAAGATGTTTATAGATAGGAAACTAGTAAAAGCAGCAAGATGGAGAGAGGATAATAAATCTCTATTGCATTTTCATATTAAGATGTCTTACCCTCTGGAATCTGGAGTCTAAATTCTAATCCCAAACATACAGTGAGATAAAAAGTACGTGGGACATGTTTACTTGTCCCAAAAACAGATTAGAGCTCTCTGTGTTACTCATTTCTGTCTCTCTGCCTGGTCAGGGTCGCTGAGACCATGGGTCTCTCTCGTGCCTCGTGGGGGAAGCTCTGTTCACCTTCCTCAGCTCAGACTCAGGCTTCAGTGAGTGGCCAGGGTGACACCCCCCTCTGAGCCCCATAACATGCTCTCCTCAAGAGGCGTCCTTGGAAAGCAGAGGCTCCCCACGGAAGCTCACTGCACCAAAAGGCAGGCTACTGCTCCTTTCAGTCTTTTCATCTAAATGAAAACTTCTCCCAGCCTGTCTTTCCTATCCCCTTCACCCCTGACACTCAGGCTCTCTGGTAACCTTTATGGACCCAGACTCTGCCCAGGACAAGCTGTGTGCTTTCCCCTCTACATCCATTCTGCTCCTGAGAACCACACTCACCCAGGAATATGGTTCCTTGACAGAGGAGAGACATAGGCTTGTAAAGATGAACATCATTTGTCCAAATATCCCCCAAGTGTCAGTACCTTACGGGGAATGCAGACTGTTTCTGTGCTCCTGGCCACCTGCGGATGGGTCTCCTCGTCCCCACGACCGAGATGCCGCCTTTGCAATTTCCTTTCGTACTTTTCTCATGACCTTCATGTGAGTACAAGATGTTTTTTGCTTTTGCTTTAGACCTGGGTCTGTTTTTGTTTTGTTTTAAGTAAAACCATCTTATGCTTTCTATAATGAACTCTGTACAATACTTCTAACAAAAGCTATTGTAGGGGTTCTGTTTTAACTGAAAGACATTTTAGAAGTTGTGTAGTCAGGGCACCTGGGTGGCTCAGGTCATGATCCCAGGGTCCTGGGACCGAGTCCTACAGCAGGCTCCTCACTCAGCAGGGAGCCTGCTTCTCCCTCTCCTTCTGCTTGCCGCTCTGCATACTTGAGCTCTATCTCTTTATCAAATAAATAAATTAAATCTTTTAAAAAAAGAAGAAAAAGAAGTTGAAGTCATGTAGTCTAATTTCCTTATTTTGCAATCAAGTAATTAAGGACCAAAGAGATCAAGCAACTCAGATAACAGGACTTCATTCAGTTTGTGGCCCAGTGGGAACAGGACCCTGGCCCGCACTCTACTATCAAGCGCTGACTCAGCTTATCTTGTGAAGCTGTCATTTCATAAATTATTCTTTTGGCTACAAATATGGCATATTCTAGAAACTTTGAAAATCTTTACCTTTCAATGTCAAAATTAATTTGCATGAATGTAAAGCCTACTCATTCTTCATTGAAATAACATTATCAGTTACATTTTTTATAGTTAAGAATGGGAGATTTTGTTGTAAAAATAAAGATTTTAGCATTTGTAACAGTAGAAAAATAAAAGGACCTTAATAACCCCAAAGCATTACCTTTGTGTAGGCGGGGAAGAAGGATAACTGGGCAAACCCGAGTAAGCCCCCACCCGGGTGCGTGGTACCGCCACAGCCTCAGCTTCCTGGTTTTGACAATACGCCCCGGCTACGTAAGGCATGATCACGGGACAAACTGGGTGAAGGGAACACAAAAACTCTCTGTCCTATTTTTGCAACTTCTTGTGAGTCCTAAACTATTTCAAAATAAAAAGTTATTTTTAGAAAAAGTATTGATATATTGCTACGACAACTGGTCCTGAAAATTTTGTGCCCAAAATGACTGTGCCGTTGAGTCCTTCCTTCCAAGGACAGGACAGTCCCTGCACTCCAAACCCAGCGCCCCCCCTGCCTGGCCCAGCTCCATCCTCTGTCTCCCGAGGAACCAGCTTCAAACCTCAGGGGGTTAACTAGAGTTGTACAGGCTGGCCTGAGAGTGGAGAACTAACTCCTTGTTACCACTGCGTCCTTGAGGAAACGCTCCTGTGCTCCAGGACCCAATTTACAAGTGCGCTTTAGGGGCCCCGCCCATTTGTGAATTGAGGGTTGTTTTCTGTGTGTGCTGTCTTGAGTGTGACCTTGGGTTCAGTGCAAAGGGCAAGTGAAACCAAAACCATAAGCTATGGATTTCTTCCGTTTTGAAATGAGCATTCGTCTTGGGACGGACAAAGAAGGAAGGGTGGCCAATAGGCGATCGATCACATCTCGTCAAAGCCAAAGTCTTAGAAGAAGTCTGTGACCAAAAAACAAAAACACAAACAAAAAATTAAAAAAGGTCTTTTTGCTGCTTCTGCTCTTTGACTGTTGCAGTCCTTGGCATTGGTGATCTCGCCGTCTTTGCTTGCGTACACGTGTACGTAGGGTTTTGTGTGCACATCCCGTAACACCCATGGAGACACACCAGAACAGTTTGTATCTGATAAGCCGGCTGTCCTGGGCATCTTCCGCCTGGGCTCACCAATGCAGCCATTTCAGGATTACTGTGTGAATCTTTGCAGCCTTAATCACCACCACCAACCCCATTTCTGCAGAAGGTCCCAACCCTAAGCTTTTCTGGGAATCCCTGGGTGCTGGCTTTTATGTGCACCCCACAGACCGTATTGGCGGTGTTGGAACTTTCCCCTTCATGTACCCCCAAGAATCCCTATGACTGCGGAAGGGTGGGGTGGGCGTTCTTACTGGAGAAGTGCATCTTACTCGCGGGTTCTGTTCTCAAGAAAGAGCACACAGAGGAAAGAGCATATGGTCAAAAGTCTTGCTTGAGAGTCTTCTCAGCAAGGGGGTTGGCTTATGGAACTCCAGAACAAGATCGGGGACCAAGTGGAGAACTGGCATGCACTGAGGGATCATTTTGCTAGAAACTACAGCAGGAGAATGGTGATGTGTACCCCTGGGAAGCTTGCAAATGCCAGGGAAGAATCACTGCACTGGTCCAGACTCACTGGAGGCCTCTGTTCCCTGAGTGAGAGTTGGGGGTGAGGCTAGATGGGGCTTCTCTGCAAGTGTCAGCTTCCCCCCGATTTCCACTGCTCCCCACCTCTGGCTTATCCCTCAGGTCTGCATGAGTTTTATCCTTCCAAACAGTCAGGGCTCAAGCTCTTTTCCACAGGTCTCCTGTGGTACAGTCAAATCAGAGGGCATGCCAGGGCATTTGTCCCTAAATAATCTGTCCGTGTGTCCAAAGCGCACAGACAAATTAGGATGACTACTTTTGGGCCAGCCCGTACATACCTGAATCTCAGCTCTAGACGCAGCCCAAACTCCCTGTCACATGCTAACAATGGCCTCTGCCTGGGTCTTCCATAAGCCAACCCCCTAGCCTCTAACCCTTCCCAAGACAAGCCCTCCTTTCCAGTTACTCAGTGAAGTATCCTCATAGATCCCTCCTCAAACCCATGCCAACTACTCTCCTAGTTATGCTTAATCCTTCTTTTACATCTGAAATGCTCTATCACTGTCTTCTGCCTATGTCACATCCTATATATATAGGATGTATATTTATATACATATATACGTACACACAAACACACATCTAATATATATTACAAGGTACATTGTCTGTGTATATACACACACACACGCGCTTACGTCTCTATTCACATCGCCATGTCCTTCATAACACAGAAAGCTGCTATAGCGCGGTGGTTCACTTCTAGAAATGGCCCTACAATAATTCTTCTGTCATTTATTTGCTGGGTGTCTTGGACACATCACAGACCTCCACTGAATCTCGGTGTCATCCTTAGGAAACGAGGGTAGAGAACAGTATCAAGCCCACAGGATTATAGGGAGAAATAAATGGAACCTGGAAGTTCCACTGCTTAGCACATTATTGGACAAAAGGAAGGGTTCGGTGTTGACTGTTCTCTAGAATGTTTCCCATCTGTAGGCTGCTCTCAATCCTACCTCCTCCGAGACTCCTCCCTACGTTTACTTCTCTTTACTCCTGGGTATTTATGGCCATGTCCTAGCACCTGCCCTCAACACACAGCACCTGGCAGGAGGTACTGTTTCTAACTGTGCCCTACAAATTCTGAGTGTCTTCTTAACCCCCCTGACGAACAAGACCGCATTCTGTATTTCTCTCGTATATATTTCCCAGCGTAATGCTGGACATTTCACAAGATATTCTACAAAGAATCCGTTGGGTCTCTGTGTCACTTTAAGGGAAACTGAATGACCCCTTCAGTTAATTGTTCAGAATATTCATATTCTCTGAAACACTTTTTTTTTAAGGCTTTGGCTTAATAATACCTTCCCCTATATACAAGTGAGAAAAATAAATTAGGTCCTCTGTGGTTTCCAGAAACCAGGCTTCCCTGTTTATCCAAGAGCAAGAAAGCCATGAGCTCACATTATCAAAATGGGCCCAGATGCCTGACGCTGTTCCTAATTATTGCTCCACTGACGTTTTCTGATGTGCTTCTGATCTGCCCGGCATGAGTTGGTAACGCCAAAAAACAAGTTGCAGAGGAAACTTGGCAGGGCGCCGGGTGATTTATGCCTTAGGGCCCTTGCGGGTTCTTATATAGACCCAGTCTGGGAGATCCTCAGTTTGCCTTGATGGTAGATGTTGGTGGAGAGGAGTGCCTCGTAGGCACCAGATACAACGACAGACAAGCTGATTTTCCGAGAACGTGTCCCACTTGGCTATTTTATAACTGTGAAATCTCCGCTGGAGAACCTCAAACAAATCTCCACAGATGTTTGTCTGAAGTGATTAGCATGATCCTCGCTCAGATGTGCAGTGACGTGAGCACCATGGGAATCAGGATTCTGAGGGTGACTCTTCAGAGGCCAGTCCCTTCTTCACGGCATTTGTTAACACAAATATTTAGGAAATGTGGCCTGGGGGGAAAAATGTGAAACTGAGCTTGAACTACTAGCTTTGCGGTGGGAGCTGAGATTAGCATTATCCTTCCAGGAAAGCACTGCTCGTGGATGGGCGCGGTGGAGACCGGTCCGGGTGTTGGGGGAATAAAGAGTGTGAGTGAGCAGTTTAACGCGGTGTAAGCTCACCAGTAAGCATCGACTAGGCGGGTGGATTTTTTTACGCGATGAAGTACCTTTTCACTTTTAAACAGGAACTGTGGATTCTAGTCTAGGAGGCGCATGTAGATACACCCTAGATTTCTGAAATCTCAAATTTAAACACCTAAAATCTTTAGGTTTAAAGTCTGCCATCCAGACATGTTAGAAAATAATTCTTGCCCTTCCTGACGGAGGCTGGTGTGAAACCCCAAAGGAGGCAAGACCTGACTTGAACCCACTGACATTTCAAATAAATCAAAATAGTAACCTTATAGATCTTATTTCGTGGAATCCCCAAGCTATTAGGAAGAACAAAAAGTTTTGTACAGAACAAACACAAACTTCATAAAATAAGTGGAATGAATCTTTTGGATAGGCATAGATTCTTCCTAATGGAGGAAAAAAATCATTAATTTCTGAAACTTGTCGTAATCTCAAAATACATTGCTTTTTGTAAAATAGATATTATAGAAACTGCCAGATGCCACTAAAAAATTAGCGGCTTGGAGTCAAATACAAATCACCTCTGATGTTACTAGAATAAACCTACTGTGTCAGTAAACTGTAAGACTCTCTTAGGCAAGCTTTAAAAGATATTCAGATTTCAAGGTGTGACTTGAAAGGAAAAAAGGATTCAAATACATTTGCGCAGGCTTTTTAACCAAATTTTACTTTTTTCCTGTAAAACTTCTCAGAGCCCTCAGGGTGCATTGTATATTACCAAGAGGGGAATGTGGTGTGCATGGTCTGGCCACTTATGTTGGCCATGGAATCCTTCTACCACAGATCACACACACAATGCAGCAAATAGCTAGTGAGGTCACCATCTGTGACAGTCTCCTGTGGGTAAGAGAAGTATGGCGGGACAGTGCCGATGTAACTTGGTGGCTTTATGGCTAGTTAGAGAACCAAGCCCAAAAAGGGTGACGAGGAATCAGTTCCACAAAATCACAATTAGCCCTGTCTTCATTTTCATTCATTCCTTCATTCATTCACTCATTCATTGAGTCCCATTATTGGGCCAAGTTCTGGAGCTACAGAGATAAATAAAATACTATTCTTTTCTTTAAAGAGCTTACTCTCTACAGTAGAAAGGATGAGAGGCACGTGACCTCAGATCAGAGGCTGGAGCACAGGGGACATAAAGGAGGGGTGTCAGTTAGTTCTGCCCGGGAGTCAGACAACCCCTTCAGCTGCGTGTGATACATGGGGTGAAGGGCATTCCCGACTGAGGAGGATGCATGTACAAAGGCAAAGACAAGGAAGCCACATGTCACATTTGGAAGGCTGCAAAACTCTTCCTACAGCTGGGATTCAGAATGAAGAAATTCCTTTGAAAGATGAGGGTGCTAAATTGAGGAAAATTTCTTTAAGGATATGAGACTTGAGGCAAGATGGCCATTTAGGTGGTCCGAGGGAGAAGGGAGAGGAAGTGGGAGCTGCACTTAGGAATGACAGTGGGGACAGAGAAGACTGAAGGATGGGAGGGATGTTGAGGAGATTGCAGGAAGGCACTGAGAATCTGGGCTGACCACAGGCATCTGACTTGGCAGCCGGGGGAATGGATGGTGGTGCCAGTCAAGAGCCTAAAAAAGCAGAAATCTAGGAGAGAAGGGAAAAATCCGTTTTAGGCATGTTGAACTTCAAACCCCCAGGGAACATCCAGATGGAGCTGTTTGACTGGCAATTTACTGGTTATAGGAGAAAGCCATCTGGGTAGCAGGTCAGAGCTTGGGAAATTGTTTGCCTATATCTTCAATTTCTGTTTTCATTATTATTTAAGCATGCTTAAGTCTCTCAACTCAAAGAAGGAAAAGAAGGGAGGGAGATGGAAGGGAATCAAGAGAAGAAAAAGGATGAGAAGAGCGGAGGAAGGAAGGAGGAAGAAGGAAGAAGCCAAGCTTCCTAAAACCCCATTCCTCCAGGGCGCTGCCCCCCTTTGGCCTGGCCGCCTTTTCTCCCCAACTCAGTCCTCCACTGCTGTCATTTCCCTTGGACTCCCCCTACCTCATTTTGGGAGGCAGAATTTTTGTTTGTTTGTACTCCCTCTGTTCTTACCACTTTTGGTGGAATGGAAACTGGAATGTTCTCGATATTTTTCACATACT
Organism: Mellivora capensis; assembly: GCA_004024625.1. Lineage (NCBI taxonomy): Eukaryota > Metazoa > Chordata > Mammalia > Carnivora > Mustelidae > Mellivora > Mellivora capensis. The sequence goes on along the minus strand of PISX010018170.1, from coordinate 6,807 downwards.
TCATCTCATTTAAACTGTTATGCTATATTTAACAGAGAAAACCAAGATTTAGAGACCGTTAATTCACCCAAAACATAACAAGGACAGAACCAGAATCTAAGCCTGTCAAATTCTAAATCTGATGGCTTTCCCACCTGGTCATGCTATTTTTTTCTCTTTCAGAAAGACTGAAGTTCAAACAAGAACAAGTCAACCATCCGTAAGAGATAGCGTTGAGATTCAGACTCGGGTTTCTAAGCCTGCAACCAAAGTTCAAAGTCCTTTTTATATTAGTCTATTTTGTATCTTTATCAACATTCGCCATGAATTTCCCAAGTTCCTGACTCTACATGTGCAAAGTAATTGACATTTGACCAAGAGGGACTCGGGCAGAGCCCCAGGGAGAGCCCAGGGATCACTGCCGATGTCAGCCATACTCTGTTTGGCTCCCAAGTCGGTCTCAGGAAAGGTCGTCCTTATTGCTCTAAATGGAAAATTGCTACTGCCGGAATTCTCGAGTCAACCTGGCCAAGAATATAGAAAATAGAATTTCCACCCCCAAAAGTGTTGCACAACAGATAGACCCTTGCATTTCTGAACACACGCTTTTCCAGCCTTTAGTAGAAAGGCCCATTCACTTTAGTGTTTGATAGGCACAACTACATAGCACCCAATGAATTAAACTTAGGTCTCCAAATCCATCTATGAAAGGAAATCTAAATGGAGTGGGGAGGAAGAGAGAAAATCGGAAGAAACTAGATGGAAATTACTCTTCTCTAACAAATGTATTAGCCCTCCCAATGTCAAAGACGTCCAGGGTTCTCTGGTGTCTTGCAAGCCCATAAATGCTACCAATATTAATGCCAGTGTTACCTTCTCGAATGAACTCAGGAGCAGTTATACTTCACCAGGGAAGCTATTCCTATCTACAAGTACCCCAGATTCAAGGGCTGCTTTCGTCAATCTGTAAATTCTCCTGTTTTTCCTGTCTTCACAGATTGGCGATCCAAGCCTGGGCTTTGCGCTGATACACCTTGGTGCTTCCAAAGGTGGCCTTATGAGATGTGGGTTCTTGGGAGTAAGTACAACCAGAAACTCTATGACACTGGAAACCTTCCAAGAATTGTTGAGCCCACTACAAGTTGTCCTTTCTGAGGACAGGCACCTGATACCTGGAACTGGGAAGGAGAGCCAGGGGGCCCGACTCATGACTGTACTGCCTCCTCTGACCTTTTACTTCTACCCCCAAAATACACTTGACCATTGGAATTTTTCATTTAAAAATTTTTAGTTAAAATAATACACACACGGAGGAAAATTAAATGATACAGAAGGGAAAGGGGGAAACAATCTCCCCATATGACCCTTCCATGTCCCCCAGAGCTGACCATTTTTAATGATTTCCATTTCAGTCCTACTGGAAGTTACCACTGTAATGTGCAACTATAAGCCTGTGCTTCCATTTCTTGTTTAGCAAATCTTGGCAGAGTCCATTGACCCTCTTCTGCAAAAGATAAAGTATTCCTCTCCCATAATCTTCTAAGTATTTTGTGACTACAGAATAATTTGGTTTTCCCTATTTAAATAAAGCTATTCATCTCTATTTCTTGTCCTAGAATCCTAGAGAGCGTCTCCTGGCTCAACCACAGAAGACCACTGGCATTTCTCCAACCCTAATGTTCCACCTTTTTACCACCCTCTGTCAAGAGTGATAAGACCTCCAATGTGGACAATGACATGGACGACTCCTAAGTGAGGAATAAATCTCTCTGATTCTCAGGTGCACTCCCTCACAAGTCCATCGCCATCCAAATCTCTCAGTGGGCTGCTAGCGTTCGAAAGTGAGGATGACCAATTTGGGGTCTTTCCCCATTGATATCAGTGAGCCAAATTCTGTCACAACCTCTCCCCAGATCAGCCCTGGCCTATGGAGGAGATCCATCAGAGCTGTCAGTGATCCTGGTGCCCTTCATCAGTGCACTCCTCATGGCCCTGGCAAATCTGCAAGACCATCCCATGGCACATTTACATTTAGTGGGTTCCCCGTCTTACAGAGTCTATCCACCCCAGCCTACCCACTTCTCTGAGCCTTTTCATCTTCTCCAACATCAGCCATGGTACTTCTGGCATTTCCATCACCTGAAATGGACCATCACTATTTCCAGGCTTCTTGGAGCCCCCACAGTAGTGAGTTCACACTATATTCTGAGGTCCTTGCCAGAGTCTTAAATCTTATAACCTGGAAAACCACTCTAAAATCAATAAACTCTCCTTTGTCCAGCCTTATGTTTTGGCCTCTTTGTTCAAAACCGCAGAATCCAGTCTTATGTGTCCCCTTCCAGCTCCCACACTTACAGTGGTGATTATTCTTCTTTGGAGTAATCCCTTTCCTCCCTTGTCAGAATCAGTGCACCCCTGTCTGCATGCCCTGCAATTGAACCTTAGCTGTAGACCTGGTCCTAGGAGGGGAGGTGTCTATGGAGCTGAGGGGCCACATACTGTCTTCTGAGGCAGCAGCCTCCTCATTGTTTGCAAATAAAAGGGAGGGGTTAGCCACTTCCATAGGCTCAGAGGAATTCAGAGGAATTCACAGGAATCCAGATTCAAGATGAGGGAAGATGGGGTGAGGGGAGGTGGGGCGTTGCAGGAGCTTGATCTCCGCAAAAATGGTGGAGCAGAAACTTCCAAAAGTCCATCCTTTCATAAAAGCAATGAAAAAAAACTGGCAAAAACTAGCAGAATCAGCTTTTCAGAACTCTGGAAACTAACAAAAAGCTTGCAGTAACCAAGGAAACACTTACTCAAGAAAAACAGTTGAATCTTGGTTAAAAAAAGGGCAAGCTTTGTGGCTTTTTAATTTAGCCAAATCCCATCCACCATGCCCCAGGCCAGTGATAGCCTTGAAAACCCCATCCTGTATCCCTGCCACAGTCCATCGGGAGTAGAACAGACTTATTCACAAAGAATTGTATTATTTGTTTTGATCAGCCTGCTGGATCCCTGGAAGACCAGCTCAAAATGCTTGCCTTCATGGTGCCTAACTTGGAACACACCTAGAGTTAAAGCCACTCTCTGGGAGCATTTGTCAAAAACATTTACAGACAAATAAAAAAAAATTAAGAGGTAATAAGTGAGTTCAGAAAAGTTGCAAGATACCAGATCAATATGCAACTATTTGTTGTACTTCAATATGCTAACAATCAACAACCCAAAAACAAAGTTTAAAAAATTCTTATAACAGCAGCAAAAATAACAAAATATTTAGAAATAAACTTAATCACGAAAGTGCAAAACACTTGTACGCCAAGGACTATAAAACATTATTGCAAAATACTAAAGAAGAACTAAATAAATGGAAACATATCTCTTTTGTGGATTGGAAGACTTAATATTGTTAGAATGACAATATTCTCCAAAGTGACCCACAGATTCCACTCAATCCCTATCAAATTTCCAATATGTTTTTTGCAGATGGACAGGATGATCCTAAATTTCACATGGAAAATGTAAGTGACCCCAATTACCCAAAAGAAATTTTAAGAAAGAACAAAGTAGTATGTTTCAAAACATGCTAAACATACTAAAAAGTTACAGTTTTCAAAACAGTGTGGTGTGGGTTTCAAATAAACACATAAACCAACGAATAGAAGTGAAAAGTCCAGAAATTAGCCCATACATCTGATAGACTGATTTTTGTGAAGGATGCCAAGACCATTCAAAGGAGAAAAGAATCTTTTAATACATGGCACTAGAACAACTGGAAATCTACTTGCAGAAGAATGGATTTGGAGTCTCACCTCACACCATATACAAAATTAACTCAAAATGAATCAGAGACCTCAATGAGAGTCCTAAAACCATAAACTTCTTAGAAGGAAATGTGGGTGTAATTTTTAGTGACCTGAGGCATGCCACAACCTAGAAGAGCTGTAAACATTATGCTACATGACAGAAGCTTCAACACCACATTTCATAAGACTCCATTTGTGTGAAATGTCCAGAATCGGCAAATTGATAGAGACAGAGAGAAAATTAGTGGTTTCCAGGGCATGGGAGGAAGAGGAAATTGGGGGTAGCATGGTTTCTTTTGGGTATGATGACAATGTTCTGGAATTAGATAGAGGTGATGAATGCACATTTTGAATATAGTAAAAACCACTGAATTGCAGACTTAAAATCATTATGATGGCGAATTTTATCTCCAATTTTTTTTTTAAATATTTGGAGGAACACTGACTTTTTGTCCTTATTCCATGATCCTGCCTGGTCATATTCTTTCCTGTGAGGTTCCCAAGGCTGGCATTACATCCTGCCTTGGTTTGCATTTAACCTTCTCTGGAGCTTTGCTACTCTGATGATTAAGTTTGGGTTTTCATAGCTCAGCTTTGTGTTCCCTGCTGCTGCAGGAGATGGGAGCATCTTGGTATGTTACCCAAGGTAGTTTTCAGTTGCTTGTTAAGCAATCTCGGTCTGTATTTTCTCTTAAATACTTGATATACCACATCACCTATATTATAGAACATCTCTCCTCCTGTTATGCCAACCTAGTCCACCACCGGAGACAGTTCAAACCATTAGACTACTGTCTTCTGCCAGGGGCTATGATGGGGTCCTCACTATCAGCCAGACAAGTGAGTGTGCCCACTCCAAAACTCCATTCTTTTCCCACCTGTTTGCTCAGCACATTCCGGCTACCGATTGTTGCAGATCAGGTTCCCTGGAAAAGTCTCTGTGATGAAATCTAGCTTGCACAAAGCTTGTTCAGTAATGCCCATGAGAGCGATGCCTGGGGAAGAAAGGAGAAAGAAGAAGAATGGGGCATAGGGAGAGGTTGAGCTGCACTGCTGGTCCAATAGCAGCCTCAAAAGACCCACAAAAACTTCTAGAACTACACTGGTCCTTTAGAGTTCCCCTGAATGGGACAAATTAGCCAGAACTTTATACTTTTCAATAGATCAGTCATTTCACATGTGCTGCCCAAGGAAGGGAAGGGCAAGTCGGCTCTCTGTAGGTAACATCTGCCAATGGCACTCCCAGCCCCTGGGGCAAGGAGTCTCTCGTTGAAGGGGCAGGTAGGAGTCACAGCTCAGCATCTGTCAGTCCTCCACTGGTTTTCTCTCTTCCAGCTGTTCCCGTAGGGATTACAGTGCAAACCCTAAACTCCTCACAATCTACTCAGAGTTCCTATTCCACCACTTCTTAGAACCTATAAGAACCTTGTTGCAATATTGTTCCATTTAGCACCATCCTTGGTCCTATTGTTGTCACAGCTTCATCCTTTATAACCCCCAACAGGGGCACACATATTAAGTCTTTTAAAGAAATTGGGTAAAAACTATGTATGCCTTTATACTTTCCGACATATTTACTATTCCTGGTGCTCTCTCTCTCTCTCTTTTCCCTGTAGCTCTAAATGCCTCTTTAGGGTCAATTCTCTTCAGCTTGAAGAACATCTTCTATTTCTTATAATGTGAATCTGCTGGTAACAGAGTCTGCCAATTGTCAGACGTCTGAAAAGGTCTTCACCTTTGTTTTTGAAGGGCATTTATTAATTAATTAGCTAATTAATTAATTCTTGGTTGGCTGGTATTTTTATTCTGTACTTTCCATTTGTTGTTCCATTATACTCTTGTCTCCATTTTTTCTGCTGTGAGGTCAGTCATTATTCGTGTTTTTGCTTCCCTATAGTAATTGTGGGCTTGTTTGGGTTTTTGTTTGTTTTGCCATTTCCAAGATTTTCTCTTTATCTTTGATTTTCAGCAGATTGACTATGACATGCCAAGGTGTGGGTTTCTTGGTATTCTTCCATCTTTGGATCACTGAACTATTCAGATCTATAAGGTTATGGGTTTTCATCAAATTTGAAAACGTTTAAATTATTAGTTTTTCAAATAATATTTTTTTGCCCCACATTTCTCCTCCTAGCACTTAAGTTACACATTTTTAGACTGCTTGATCTCATCTCACAAGTTAATATCTTTTCAGTCCATTTCTTCTATTTTTGTTTTTTTTTTAGAATTGATTGTTTTCATTAATCAATCTGCAAGTTCATTGACAATTTATTTTGTTTCATGTAATGTGCTCTTAGGTCTATCCAATTTTCATTTCGGATATTTTACTTTTTAGTTGTAAAATGTCCATTTGGTTCTTTTTGCAGTTTCTATTACTCAACTGAAATATTGTAACTATCTTTTTATTATAAGCAGTTTTGCCTTTAATTCCTTAATATATTTATAATGGCTTTTTAAAATTCCTTGTTTCAGGGCGCCTGGGTGGCTCATCAGGTTACAGCCTCTGCCTTCAGCTCAGGTCATGATCCCAGGGTTCTGGGATCAAGCCCCACATCGGGCTCTCTGCTCAGCAAGGAGCCTACTTCCCTCTCTCTCTCTCTGTCTGCCTCTCTGCCTACTTGTGATCTCTGTCTGTCAAATAAATAAATAAAGTCTTTTTAAAAAAATAAAAAATAAAATTCCTTGTTTCCTTCTAGTTATCACATTTGGGTTATTTCAGGATAATTTTCCATTGGCTTCTCTTGTCTTGATTATGGGTCACATTTCCCTGCTTATCACATGTACCTTGATTTATGACTTTATGCTAGAATTATGAATGCTGCATTGTTAAGACTCCAAATTTTGATGGAACCAGAAAAGACCTCGAATAGCCAAAGGAATATTGAAAAAGAAAGCCAAAGTTGGTGGCATCACGATTCCGGACTTCAAGCTCTATTACAAAGCTGTCATCATCAAGACAGTATGGTACTGGCACAAAAACAGACACATAGATCAATGGAACAGAATAGAGAGCCCAGAAATAGACCCTCAACTCTAT